>BPLQ01004063.1:0-50800 GCA_021605075.1 Caerostris darwini | reverse complement strand
TAGAACAACGTTTGCCTGAATGTCTTCATCTCTAAAGCAATTATACAGAATAAAGAAATTACTTTAAATATTTTCAATGGAAGTAATGCCTTCATGTTCTAGCAATAGATGCCTTACCAAAATTTTTCCGGGAACTTAATTCAAATTGTGCAGTGATTGAATTTATTTTTCTAGTCAATTAATGCCCCGAGCGATTTCGAACAATTCAGTGATTAACTCTTTTCGAGGAATATAAAAGGGGACTATAAACCGGTAACCACTACAGGTGAAAGAAAAGTTATATAACATTCCACGAACTGGAATTCCTTTGCCACGAGACAAAGAACCAACCCACTTAAATTAGAAAAGCGGCCGTATTGAGAATCTATGGCCCCCGGAGGATTGTCGTCATTACTGACTGGAAGACTTTCATCGGGCCATAGATTGTGGTACTCAGGTCAAATCTTTCTTCTTTTGAGAAAGTCAACGTAATTCGAATTGTCTGGCAAAAGTTTTACGATTTGCGTGAAGAATATAATGATTCTACTCACCCTTTTTTATTATAATTGTTTACTAAAACAGTAGGCGCTGAAATATCCGGACTTATTTTAGTATCATCGTAATTTTTCAGAACGGAGTAATAGAGTAATTCAAAAGAGTAGCATTTTTCCCAAGCAAGAGTTAGTAAAGAATCGAGCTCCATTTAATGAGATGGGAGAATTAAATAGCAAATTTTGTACTAGTATAAGAACTTTGCAATATTTATTTTCTTTCCTCATTAAATTCCAGTAAAATGCATTAAAAATGAAATAAATATCTTTGTTTAGGTGTTAGTGCTTCAGTGTTTTGCATTTAATGATGGTGATTCAAAAAAGGGAACAATGTATATAATTGGAGTATTTTGCTAACGAAATAGAGAATGAAGTCTGCATTGGTGTAAGTCAAACAAGTTTTGATTAAAATAAGCGTTAACAATGTTTATGTAAATTCTCTGTATCAGCACATTTGTTTCCGTTTATTGATAAGAAAATACAGTGATGAATTACGGGAGTTTTATTTCTACAACAAATGTAATAAGTTATTTAAGGTTACCTTTATTTATTAAAATAATTAAAATTATTTATTAGTGAAATAATTAGCAATATGTAAATAATGCTTCATATTCTTTTATTGATACTCATAAACTAGAAATTGTTTATTAAAATATTGCTGATAAATTGTTTATTGAATATCACAAGAAAATAAGAAGAAATATTGTATGGAATGTTAAATGCGAAGTGTTTTAGTATAATATTAGTCTAATCGCCGAGCCGGAGAAATGTATATCATATTTCGTTGTTAATACATTCTATTTAACATTGGAAAGAATGGAATATCGATAGAGCTCATTACTGTTATTTTTCATTTCGGATAGATGTTCGTATTTTAATGCACTTTTCCTTTTCCCATTTATTCAAATGTTCAATAGATGATGTATGATAACAGTAATTTTAATGATGATGATAGTAATTTGAGCTTCCATAATCAAAAAATTGTTAAATAGCGAACGGCATGAATGAGATTTCGTTCACAAAAGAACAATTTTCGAATAATGGTTTATTATAACGAAACTGGATTGTATTGGAAATAAAAGTTATTTAGATTATTAATGAGCTCCTGTGTAAGAATGAATGGTTAGATGGATTAATATTCGAGAAATTACACAAAAAAAAAAAAAAAAAAAAAAAAATTGTATTTAATGAAACTGAAATCTATTTTTGATGGATGAATGGAAGCCTATTAATTTTTAAATGGATTTGCAGGAGAATTTATTAACTACAAATATTCATGTATTTTAAAAATAACTTTAATTCCTATAATATAAAGACTTATTTGTTCTATTGTTACTTAATAAAACCAGAAAAAAATGATTGCAGGTTTTAAAATTTTGGAAATGTATGTTGTGAATATTAATTTAGAATCAGTTGACCAGGATTAATAATTAGTAACACACTTAGACTCAAATAAACTGATGAACATTTGTAGTTAAATTTGATCTAGTTCTTTTACATTACAAAATTGTCACGCTTGTAACTATGAACATCGTTCAATTACACCAGAAGTTTGGTTTGGGTTGTTGTTCTACGGTCATTTTGTGCATAGTTTGGGTTAATTAGACAGGGACTTATAATTTAACATGGCATCCGAACCACTAATAAGCATTCATGCCATAGCCAAGTTTCGAATCTGAAGCCTGTGGTACCAATGGTCAGAGAGCAAGCTAATTGGCCATCAGGCTACCAATTACACTAGAGGTACATCATCAAGAATATGCATCACTTTGTACATCTGTGCGTTGTACGATTACATTGCTAAACACATACAACTACAACAGTATAGCTAAATAGTATTTAGTATTAGTACATGAATAACGCAGCAACGAAATTCTTTTTGCTATTCACTTGCCTCATTATTCTTATTCTCATTATTCTTTGCCTCATTATTCTTATTCTTTATCATAAACTTTTTATTAAAATAAAAAAAAAGTTTATGATAAAGAATAAGAATAATGAGGCACTCTACGTAGCTTAACAACAATGTATGTTGTGATTTAGTGTTAACGTGTGACAGTCAACTTTACAGTCATTGCTTGTGTGTCTGACACGAAAGTAGTTGTGATGGCGTGTATAAGTGGGTTGCATGGTGGGAATTTATAGTGTTTTCTCCTAATCGACAGGCAAATGCAGCAAAGTTAGTCTTAAAAAGAAGGTAACTTAAAAGAATCTTGGAGGGTAATCTCATCTGTACATTGCCTGTCGTTGGCTTGGGTTGGGCTGGAGATGCTGTTCATGCGAGCATGAGGCTTCTTAAGGTACAAATACAAAACTACAACTAAAAACAACTATTTTGTTTGTGATGTGCAAAAGAATCCCTTTCTCCATAAAAATTGATTGTGACACACTATCTATATTTGATAATAAAATTGATTATTTTTCAAGATAAATACAAATATATATCAGCTGTTTTTCAGAATCTAATTAAAATCACTACATTTACCATTATTTTTACCACATAATATATCTTCATAACAATGTCAATAAATTAGAATTCTCAAAGGGGATTCCTTCTGTTCATAAACTGCTTTAAATAATTTTAAAGCAGTTACTTGAAGTAATCATTAATATGATTCAAGTACTTTAACAATTAAAATACAGGATAAATGGATTGCCGTAAAATCTGATAAACTTCATTTCGCTACGATTCAGGAAAAATTCTGTCTGAAGTCCAATCAATAACTATGCAAACTTTCTTAACATAATCCACAAAACTGATCCTAGAGAACGCCTATGAATATTTAATAGCTTTAGCTGTGTACTAATTTAGCTGCAACTCCTAAAGTAAGATTACTTCAGTCAATGCAAATACGTTTTTCCGAGACAGAAAGTCTTACCGAGATGAACTTCCTAAATTCTTCATTATGAGTTGAGAGAAAATAATCCTACTTATTCGGAATTTTAAACATTCTTACTCTATTTCTTGGGGCTGTAGAATGCAATATAGCACCACTATAAGTTTAATCATCTTCTACAGGAAAACGAGGTTGAACTTTAATTTTGGCGAAGAATTTTTTTAATTAAGTCCAAAGCAATTTGGCCCAAAAAACTTTTTCTGAAGTTACAAGGCATGGCAACGTTCTCCCTGTATAAACAGTCTAGGAATTCCCGTGGACTTGAACAACTAATTTTATCTTTATTTGTTTCGAATCTTTTATTATTTTTATCATATTTTTGTCATGTTAGGTTTGGTTAAAAGAGGAAAAAAAATTGTTCCTTTCTTGTTAAATTATCTCAACTGTTCTAAGAATGTCCCTTTTTTCATAATTAAAAATGATGAAGACAAAATAATGAACATGATGGAAAAAATTGCTTCAGAGCCATGTTAATGAACAGCTATTTAAAATTTATGAAAGATGAAGATAAATTACTCATAGCAATAAAAAAATGGCGCAAATTAAAAAATGTTCTATAATTTTGTAAAAAAATATCATTACAAAAGTCTTTAATAAATAAGTAAACAATGATTAATTTTTACTTAATTACACTATAATTATTTCATTGAATAATTTTGTAATAATGTTCCAAATCTACAATACAAAAAGGGACAGATCTTGAAGGTCAAAATGTGAAAAAATTTGTTGGTCTTAGATGCAATTATAAGGACTTTAGTGAAAGGTGGTGATCTTAGTAACCTTAATAGACGTTATTGATGAAATATTTGAAACGTATTTAACGCTTTTTACCACATAGCTATTACAAATCAGGAGATTTTCCTCCATTAGTTACCAACCCAAAAAATGGTACAAGATAGAAACATTGATTTTCGAAATTATTATCATCTGTATGGAGTTATACTGGACATGTCAATGTGCTGGTTTTTAGTTCGCTGCTGTAATAACATAGTCAATTTAATCATATAGAGTTAATATGAAAATAGTTAGTTAGATAAATAGATATACATAAATAGATCATATATATTAGATAATTTTTAAATAGTGATAAAATCATATAAATATCATTTTATCACTATTTAATCCTAATTCAGTATTTTAAGTTACAACTGGTTAAGTTTTAAGTTTTTAAAATACAAGAATGGAAAAAATGTCAATAACTAATATTTATTCACTGGTTCTTGAAAAGAAAGTTAGTTTACTATAATATTCAATGTATAAAAACGCAATATATTGCTTAAGATTATAATATTAATAATATTAAAAAAATATTTTCTGACATTTTAACCTTATAACAAAGTTTTCCGGAATTTATGTGTATAATCCTCAGTGTCCTGCAGTGCGGGACGGACACCCCATCAATAATCTACTCATGGATGGAGGGAAAGGGGTAACTTCTGTTGTGATGGAGCACCCGTAAGTAGAAGTCAAACCTCACTTCGTGTTGCTGAAGAAGGAGGGCAGTGTCTTCCAGGAGGACTTTTCCCCGCATTTGCGTATCGTTTGACAAACCAAGTCATCCGAATAACGTTCGAGATGTTGACATTTTTTGAAACAGTGTCTATAACAAAGCCACCAGCAGACTGAAACTAAGCTGTATTGCTCACCAGCGGCTCATGTTGCCACTGAGAAACGAGTCGTGCAAAAGGTTGGTAGTTTACAATTAATATATTATATTCAATATATAGAAAAGCAATACATTGCTTAAGATTATTAATAATGACAATATTTAAAAGTCTTTTTTTCTCACATTTTAACCTTACAACAACGTTTGACTGAATTTCTTCATCTCTAAAGTAATTACACAGAATAAAGAACTTTCTATATTTTCTAGAATATTTTCAATAAAAAATGCCTTCATGTTCTAGAAATAGATAACTTACCAAAATTACTCCGGGAACTTAATTCAAATTGTGCAGTGATTGAATTTATTTTTCTAGTCAATTAATGCCCTGAGCGATTTAGAACAATTCAGCGATTAACTCTTTTCGAAGAACATAAAAGGAGACTATAAACCAGCAACCATTACAGGTGAAAAAAAAAATTGTTCGATACATTCCACGAACTGAAATTCCTTTGCCACGAGACAAAGAACCTACCTACTTAAATTAGAAAAGCGGGCCGTATTGAGAATCTTTGTCCCCCGGAGGATTGTCGTCATTACTGACTGGAAGACTTTCATCGGGCCATAGATTCTGGTACTCAGGTCAAATCTTTCTTCTTTTCAGAAAGTCAACGTAATTCGAATTGTCTGGCAAAAGTTTTACGATTTCTCTCATCCTTTTTTGGGTAATTGTTTGTTAAATCTGTAGGTGCTAAAATATCCAGACTTATTTTAGTATGATCGTAATTTTTCAGAACAGAGTAATAGAGTAATTCGAAAGAGTAGCATTTTTCCCAAGCAAGTGTTAGTAAAGAATCGGGCTTTATTTAATGATATAGGTGAATTAAATTGAGAACTCTGTACTAATATAAGAACTTTACACTATTTATTTTCCTTCCGCATTAAATTCTAGTAAAATGCATCAGAAATGAAAAAAAATATCGTTCTTTAAATGTCAGTGCTTCAGTGTTTTGTATCTAATGATGGTAAATTCAGAAAGAAAGGAACAATGTGTATAATTGAAATATTCTGCTAACGAAATACAGAATGAAGTCTGCATTGGTGTAAGTCAAACAAGTTTTGATTAAACTAAACAATAACGATGTTTATGTAAAGTCTCTATATCAACACAATTGCTTCCATTTATTGATAAGAAAATGCAGTGTTGAATTATGGAACTTTTATTTCTACGACAAACGTAATAAGTAATTCAAGGTTATCTTTAAAACACGCAATAAATTTATTTTTAATTAAAATTATTTTTTTGTGAAATAATTAGCAATATGTAAATAATGCTTCATATTCTTTTATTGATACTCGTAAATTAGAAATTGTTAGTTAAAATATTGTTGATAAATTGTTTTTTGAATATCACAAGAAAATAAGAAGAAATATTGTATGGAATGCTAAATGGAAGTGTTATATAATATTAGACTAATCGTCGAGCCAGAGAAATGTATCTCCTATTTCTTTTTAATACATTCTCTTTAACATTAAAAAGAATGGAATATCGATAGTGCTCTTGGCTGTTTTTTTTATTTGGGATAGATGTTCGTATTTGAATCTACTTTTTCTTTTACCATTTATTCAAATGTTCAATACATGATACGTGATAGTAATTTAATGATGATGATAGTAATTTGATCTTCCATAATTCAAAAAAATGATAAATAACGGATGGGATGAATGAGATTTCGTTCACAAAAGAACAATTTTCGAATTATGGTTTATTTTAACGAAACTTGATTGTATTGAAAATAGAAATTATTTAGATTATTAATGTACTTGTGTGTAAGAATGGATTGTCAGATTCAATTAATATCTGTGAAATTACAAAAAGAAAAAGCAGGTATATAATGAAACTGAAATACATTTTGGACGGATGAAAGGAAGTTTATTAATTTTTTTGATGTAGATTATTATTTGAAGTAACCAAGATTTTCAGAAGAATTTATTAATTGCAAATATTCATATATTTTAAAGATAAATTTATTTTCCATCAAATAAAGGCTTACTTGCCCATTGAGCTTCTTAAAGAAACAGAAAAAAAGAACAGTTGCAGGTTTTAAAATTTGGAGATGAATTTTGATTATGAAATTGCACATATTAATTTGGAATCAGTTGACCATGATTAATAATTAGTAACATAGTTAGATTCAAATAAACTACAATATGTAGAGTTAAATTTGATATAGTTCTTTTACATAGAAAATTTGTCACACTTGCAACTACCAACCGTGTTCAATTACATCAGAGGTACATCCTCAAAATTATACATCACACTTGAGCGTCGTATTATTATATTGCTAAACGTTTTTAACTCCAACTGTATAAATAAAGGGTAATTAATTTCTGTTTATGAATAAAGTAGTCTAGATCGATGAAATTATTTTTGGCCCTCATTTGAAGAAGTTGTCACATACTCCATATTAATATTTTATTTAAAATAAAAAAAAGGTTTAGATAAAGAATAACGATGCACTCTATTCAAGGCTTAACAGCAATGCATGTTGTGGTTCAGTCGTAAAGTGTAACTGTCAACTTTATAGTCATTGCTTTTGCGTCTGACACGAAAGCAGTTGTGTTAGTTTGTATAAGTGGGTCGATTGGTGGGAATTTACAGTGTTTTCTCCTAAATGACAGGCAAATGCGGCGAAGCTACTCTTAAAAAGAAGGTAACAAAAAAAAAAAACTTGGAAGGTAATATCATCTGTTCATTGCCTGTCTTTGGCCCGGTTTGGGTTGGAGATAACGTTCATGCGAGCCCGAGGCTTCTTAAGGTACAAAAACAAAACTACAACAAAAAAGACATCGAATTTTGTTTGTGATGTGCAAATGAATCCCTTTCTCCATAAAAATTAATTGTTACACACTATCTGTATTTGACAATAAAGTTGATTATTCTTCACGATGAATACAAATACATATAAGCTTAATAATAATAATGCCAATAAATTAGAATTCTCAAAGGCCATTCCTTCTGTTCATAAACTGCTTTAAAATTAATGATTCATGTACTTTAAAAGCTATAATACATGATAAATTTGCCTTAAAATCTGATAAACTTCTTTAAACATTTTGAAGCTAAGATTCCGGAATAATTCGGTCTGAAGTCCAATCAATAACTATGCAAACTTTTTTAACATAATCCACAAATCTGATCCTAGAGAACGCCTATGAATATTTAATAGCTTTAGCTGTCTACTAATTTAGCTGCAACTCGGAAAGTAAGATTGCTTCAGTCAATGCAAATACGTTTTTCCGAGACACAGTCTTAACGAGATGAACTTCCTAAGTTCTTCATTATGAGTTGGAGAGAAAATAATCCTACTTATTCGGAATTTTAAACATTCTTACTCTATTTCCTGAGGCTGTAGAATGCAATATACCACCACTATAAGTTTAATCATCTTCTACAGGAAAACAAGGTTGAGCTTTAATTTTGGCGAAGAATTTTTTAAATTAAGTCCAAAGCAATTTGGCCCAAAAAACGTTTTCTGAAGTTACAAGGCATGGATGGCAACGTTCTCCCTGTGTAAACAATCTTAGAATTCCCATGGAGTTGTACAACTAATTTTATCTTTATTTATTTCGAATCTTTTATTATTTTTTATCATATTTTTACTATGTTAGCTTTGGTTAAAAAAGGGAAAAAAAGTGTTCCTTTCTTGTTAAATTATCTCAACTGTTCTAAGAATGTCCCTTTTTTCATAATTAAAAATAACGAAGACAAAATAATGAACATGAGAAAAAAATTGCTGCAGAGCCATGTTAATAAACAGCCATTTAAAATTTATGAAGGGTGAAGATAAATTACTCATAGTAATGAAAAATTTATTAATTAATGAGATTATTTTGTAAAAAAAATATATTATTACGAAAATTGTTGATAAATAAGTAAACAAGGGTTAATTTTTGCATTATTAACAATAGAAATTCCTGGTTAGAATAACCCAATGTAGCCCATGCATGTCGTAAAAGGAGACTAAAATGGATACCCAGTGCCGGGGTTATAATCGGGTGGGATAAAGGCAGACTTCTCCCTTTGGGTGCCCCATGTCTGTGTGCCATCAGGTAATGAACAAAAAGCAGTTGCATTTTTTTACCCTATATCATGAATCGTCATTGAGAACACATGAGCTCATCTACTTGGTCTAGATGGTCGACCAAGTGGGATAAGAAAGAACAATATAATTATTTTATTGAACAATTACTTTGTAATGATGACCCAACTCTACAATGCAAAAAGGGACGGACTTAAAAGGTCAAAAAGGTAAAAAAATGTGAGGGTCTGAGAATAATTGCGATGACTTTATTAAAAAGCGGTAACCTTAGTAACTTTAATAAAGGTTATTGGGGAAATCTTTGAAACGTATTTAATGTTTTTTACCACAAAACTATTACAACTCAGGATATTTTCCTTCATTAGTTGCCAATCCAAAAATATTACAAGATAGAAACATTGATTTTTGAAATTCTTATCATCTCTATGCATACACGGACATGGACTTGTGGAGAACATATCCGGGCAACAAGGTCCGCGCAACACATGTCCGGGCAACAAGGACTTCTGGAGGACATGGACATGTCCCGCCAACATGGACTTCTGGAGAACATGGAAATGTCCGGGCACATACTGGATATGATAATGAGCCGGCATTTCGTTTGCTGACATAATAATGTATTAAATTTAATCATATAGAGATAATATGGAGGATTTTATATATCAGTATTTAATCCTAATTCATTATTTTAAGTCCTTTTCCGAAATAAAATAATACTTCAGACTGAAAAAAAGTTCTTTTAAAAAACAACAATGTTATTACAGAAATATGTCAATAACTAATATTTATCCATTGGTTCTTGAAAAGGATGGTAGTCTACTATTATTATATTCAATATAAAGAAACGTAATGCATTGCTTAAGGTATTTTATTAATTATAACAATATTTAGAATATGTTTTTTTTTCACATTAAATCTTATAACAACGTTTATCTGAATTACTGTGTTGTTGTGTTGTGTCTAATCCTTAGTATCCTACTGTGAGGGACTGACATCCCATGAGTAGATACTCATGGATATAAGGAAAAGGGCAGCTCTTGCTGTGTTGGAGCCCCTATAGGTAGAAGTCTGATTTGGCTCCATGTTGCTTTAGATGGAGGGCAGTGCCTTCCAGGTAGACTTTACCATGTATTTGCGTATCGTATGGGAGACCATGTAATCTGACTACCTCATCAAGATGCTGACACATGTTTTGAAACAATGACTACAACAAAGTCATCAGCGGATTGAACACCAGTCCTAATGCTCACCAGGGGCACATGTGGCCACTCAGCCACGAGTCGGGCAAAATAATGGTAGTTTACTATTTTTATATTATATTCAATATATAGAAAATTAATGCATTGATTATTAACGATGACAATAGTTAAAGTCTTTTTTTCTCACATTTTAACCTTACAATAACGTTTGCCTGAGTTATTCATCTATAAAACAATTACACAGAATAAAGAACTTACTTTAAATATTTTCAACAGAAATAATGTCTTCGTGTTCTAAAAACAGATGACTTACCAAAATTTCTCTTGGAACTTAATTCAAATTGTGCAGTGATTGAATTTATTTTTCTAGTCAATTAATGCCCTGAGCGATTTCGAACAATTCAGTGATTAACTCTTTTCGAGGAACATAAAAGGGGACTATAAACCAGCAACCATTACAGGTGAAAAAAAAAATTGTTCTATAACATTCCACGAACTGGAATTCCTTTGCCACGAAACAAAGAACCTACCAACTTAAATTAGAAAAGCGGGCCGCATTGAGAATCTATGGCCCCCGGAGGATTGTCGTCATTACTGACTGGAAGACTTTCATCGGGCCATAGATTCTGGTACTCAGGTCAAATCTTTCTTCTTTTGAGAAAGTTAACGTAATTCGAATTGTCTGACAAAAGTTTCATGATTTCAGTTCTTGAGTCATGAATATAATGAATCCACTCACCCGTTTTTGGGTAATTGTTTACTAAATCTGTAGGTGCTAAAATATCCGGACTTATTTTAGTATCATCGTAATTTTTCAGAACAGAGTAATTCAAAAGTGTAGCATTTTTGCCAAGCAATTGTTAGTAAAGAATCGGGCTTCATTTAATGAGATAGGAGAATTAAATAGAGAATTTTGTACTAGTATAAGAACTTCGCATTTATTTTCTTTGTTCATTAAATTCAGTAAAATGCATCGGAAGTGAAAAAAATATCGTACTTTAAATGTTAGTGCTCCAGTGTTTTGTATTTAATGATGGTGGATTCAAGAAAAGTGAACAATGTATTTAATTGGAGTATTTGCTAACGAATAAAGGGTAAAGTTTGCAGTGGTGTAAGTCGAACAAGTTTTGATTAAAATAAGTAGTAACGATGTAAATTCTCTGTATAAGCACAATTGTTTCTATTTATTGATAAGAAAGTACATTGATGAACTTTCGGAGTTTTATTTTTACGACTAATATAATAAGTAATTTAATGTTGTCTTTAAAATGCGTAATAAATTTATATTGCTGAATTTAAAAAAAACTGTATTAAATAAATAGCCTTATGAACAAAATGTACGTCAATAAAACATATTTTCGGCAATAATTAAGTAAATTAAAAACACGTAAAATGCTATTTTCAAGTTTATTAAGTTATAGAAAAAGAAAAATTTGGTTTCATGAAAAAGTTTTTTTTGTATTAAATCCATTTAGATGTATGGATTAAATCCATTTAGATGTATGGATTTAATGCGAAAAAAAAAGACTTTATTAAAATTTTATACACATTTATGAAAAATTTTATTAGATGACACATGATTTGAATTTCAGATTATTTGCTTAAAGAAAATATTTTTTTTTGAAATTTTTGTTTATTTGCTTTGATTCTATAAATTAATGTAATGCTAAATATTATATATTGCTATTTCTAGTACTTAAGGATTTAATATCAGAGTAGATTGAAAACCAGTATAAGAATATCGATGTATGGATATAGGTACAATAGCATATGATTTAATAATTTATTGTATTGTTGAATACCCTATATTACAGAAAATAAAAATAAATGGGATTATGAAAAACACAAAAAATGAATTGTAATAATGAGTTGAATAATTGAGGAGGATAAATTGAGAATAAAATAATTGAGGTAACAAATTAAGGATTGTTGAATAATTGGACTCACAAAAAATGAGTCGTAATAATCATGAGTGACAAATGAATAAATGGACAGTAAATATTTTTTTGTATAATCTTTTTTATCTGGAAAAAAATCTTAAAAACAATTTTAATATGGTATTCTGAAAAATTTGTATTAAATAATGGGTACTTTGTGTTTAAAGTATATAATATATTAATATAACAATAACACGTCTTGCGTTTTGTCGATTAAAATCAAAAGTGAAGTATACATATGTCAAATTTCTATTGATGTTATTTTAAAGACCTTAGAGGATTATGTAAAGCAACCATTCTTTTACAATAGGGTTTTACAAGTGTTCTATTGGAGTAAAGTCTGGTAATCGAGCTGGACAACTTTATTCGTCAAGTACTTGGCTTATCAAAGAATTTGTAAGGACGTATAAATTTCTGAGATAATTGCAGTTTGTTCGGTTTACTTTTTATTTATCAAGAATTGTATTGATCTGATTAGAATCAGCATTTAAATCCCTTATTAATATTATAGAAAGCAAAATCTTAAAATAACAATAAATACTTTGTATTAAATAATGGATACTTTGTGTTTAAAGTATATAGTTATATTTTAACATAGCAATAACCCGTCGTGCATTTTGTCGATTAAAATCAAAAGTGAAGTATACATATGTCAAATTTCTATTGATGTTATTTTAAAGACCTTAGAGGATTATGTAAAGCAACCATTCTTTTACAAAAGGGTTTTACAAGTGTTCTATTGGAGTAAAGTCTGGCAATCGAGCTGGACAACTTCATTCGTCAAGTACTTGGCTTATCAAAGAATTTGTAAGGACGTATAAATTTCTGAGATAATTGCAGTTTGTTCGGTTTACTTTTTATTTATCAAGAATTGTATTGATCTGATTAGAATCAGCATTTAAATCCCTTATTAATATTACAGAAAGCAAAATCTTAAAATAACAATAAATACTTTGTATTAAATAATGGATACTTTGTGTTTAAAGTATATAGTTATATTTTAACATAGCAATAACCCGTCGTGCATTTTGTCGATTAAAATCAGTGGTGAAGCATGTGTATGTCCAAATTTCTATTGATGTTATTTTAAAGACCTTAGAGGATTATATAAAGCAACCATTCTTTTGCAATGGGGTTCTACAAGTGTTCTATTGGAGTAAAGTCTGGTAATCGAGGTGGCCAACTTATTCATTAAGTATTTGGTTTATCAAAGAATTTGCTTGGACGTATAAATTTTTGAGATAATTGCAATTTGTTCAGTTACTTTTTATTTACCAATGATTGTACTGATCTGATTAGAATCAGCATTTAAATCCCTTATTAATATTACAGAAAGCAAAATCTTAAAATAACAATAAATACTTTGTATTAAATAATGGATACTTTGTGTTTAAAGTATATAGTTATATTTTAACATAGCAATAACCCGTCGTGCATTTTGTCGATTAAAATCAGTGGTGAAGCATGTGTATGTCCAAATTTCTATTGATGTTATTTTAAAGACCTTAGAGGATTATATAAAGCAACCATTCTTTTGCAATGGGGTTCTACAAGTGTTCTATTGGAGTAAAGTCTGGTAATCGAGGTGGCCAACTTATTCATTAAGTATTTGGTTTATCAAAGAATTTGCTTGGACGTATAAATTTCTGAGATAATTGCAGTTTGTTCGGTTTACTTTTTATTTATCAAGAATTGTATTGATCTGATTAGAATCAGCATTTAAATCCCTTATTAATATTACAGAAAGCAAAATCTTAAAATAACAATAAATACTTTGTATTAAATAATGGATACTTTGTGTTTAAAGTATATAGTTATATTTTAACATAGCAATAACCCGTCGTGCATTTTGTCGATTAAAATCAGTGGTGAAGCATGTGTATGTCCAAATTTCTATTGATGTTATTTTAAAGACCTTAGAGGATTATATAAAGCAACCATTCTTTTGCAATGGGGTTCTACAAGTGTTCTATTGGAGTAAAGTCTGGTAATCGAGGTGGCCAACTTATTCATTAAGTATTTGGTTTATCAAAGAATTTGCTTGGACGTATAAATTTTTGAGATAATTGCAATTTGTTCAGTTACTTTTTATTTACCAATGATTGTACTGATCTGATTAGAATCAGCATTTAAATCCCTTATTAATATTACAGAAAGCAAAATCTTAAAATAACAATAAATACTTTGTATTAAATAATGGATACTTTGTGTTTAAAGTATATAGTTATATTTTAACATAGCAATAACCCGTCGTGCATTTTGTCGATTAAAATCAGTGGTGAAGCATGTGTATGTCCAAATTTCTATTGATGTTATTTTAAAGACCTTAGAGGATTATATAAAGCAACCATTCTTTTGCAATGGGGTTCTACAAGTGTTCTATTGGAGTAAAGTCTGGTAATCGAGGTGGCCAACTTATTCATTAAGTATTTGGTTTATCAAAGAATTTGCTTGGACGTATAAATTTTTGAGATAATTGCAATTTGTTCAGTTACTTTTTATTTACCAATGATTGTACTGATCTGATTAGAATCAGCATTAAAATCCATTATTAATATTATTGGAAGCAAAATCTTAAAATAGCAATAAATACTTTGTATTAAATAATGGATACTTCGTGTTTAAAGTATATAGTTTAAGATTAATATTGTAAAAATACGCCTTGCATTTCTTCGTTTTGCATTTTGTCGATTAAAATCAGAGACGAAGCATGCATATGTTCAAATTCCCATTGATGTTATTTTAAATCAGAAAGACATTAGAAGATTATGCAAAGCAATCGAATCTTTTACATTGCAGTGCCACAAGTGTTCGATTGGAGTAAAGCCTGGTAATCTAGCTGGCCTTATTACCTGGATTATCAAAGAATTTGTGAGGACGTACAAATTTCCGAGGTAATTGCAGTTTGTTCAGTTTACTTTTTATTTGTCAAGGATTGTATTGATCTGATTTGAATCCGCATTTAAATCCATTATTAGTATTATAGAAAGCAAAATCTTAATTGCAAATATTTATATCGATATATATTTATGTTTGTTAAACAACAGAATATATTTTAAAAAATTTTAAAAAAAATCTTCATCTACATAAATAAACCAAAAAAGATAAATTTATTATAAATATATTTTAATGAACTAAATAAAAATATATTTATGAAAAGTAGCTGGGAAGTTATGTTTTGAGATTTCATATAAATAATAATAAAACTTCAAGAAATTAATTTTCATAAAACATCCAGCAAAGTTTCTGCAATAGTTTTCTCTTTATTAAATTAAAATATGATATTTAGACAATCCATAAATAATGTAAAAGATAAAAACTTTGGCGGTCAAATATCACGCTGCATAATTAGCCTTGCAGATTATTCAAACTTTTATATCTTCTTCAAGGGGAACTACCTAATTTTTTTTTGGCATGAAAAATCAATTTAGAAATTACTACAGTTGTTTTCCTCATTATGACACCGTGCTTTATTCTCAGATGACTAAAATAGATTATATTTCAAAGTTCATTTCGTTAATTGAACTATATGGGTCTCGCCAGACCACATTCATTAGTCACTGTTCTTAATTTATTCAGATTATAAAGACTAATTAGAGACTTTTTTTGCCCCCTCTGAGAAGAGTGTTGAATCGCATTATTGAAATACAATTTCCAAGTGCTTTTCTTGGTAGACAAAGAAGTAATTAATTTTCCTGTCTGGGAAGTACTTAGGATATTCATTGTTCTTTTCGAGGATTTAATTCCTATTTTTTAAAAATTGAAAGATGAAGTCCAAATGAACATTCGCATCGTTGTTTTCGTATAATACAAAGCATTTGTATAAATAGTTTCTGGTTTTAAAAGGGAAATAAATATTTTGATAAATATTCCGAGGATAATTGTCTTCTGAGGATGAAAATAACTAATCTTAATAAATATTCTGAGGATAATGTTCTTCTGAGGATAAAATAATTAATCTTAATAAATCTTCTGAGGAAAAAAAATAATTTTGTTTTTATGAAATTTGATCTTATTAAATATGTTGCGGCTGCTATATAATATGAATAATATAGTCTACTTATTATTATAGTGGTTATATAATGTGAGTAATAGATTATTCTATTTATTATTAACTGGTATATAATGTGAGTAATAGATTCTGTAATTTTCTCTTTCATTATCATAAAATATGATACTTAGACAATCATTATATAATGCAAATAAGAAACTTTGGCGATCAAATATCACGCAGTATTATTAGCCTTGCAGATTCTTTGATATTATAGCTATTGCATAATATGAGTAATAGATTAGTCAATTTATTTATTGTCACAACTGTTATATAATATGAGATAGAATAGTCTATTTATTATTATAGTTGTTATATAATATTAGTAATAGATTAGTCTATTTATTATTATATTTGTTATATAATATAAGTATTTATATAATCTGAGTAATAGATTAGTCTATTTATTATTATAGCTGTTATATAATATTAGTAATAGTATATTTTATTTATTATTATATCTGTTAGATAATATGAGTAATTGCTTAGTTTATTTATTATTATACCATATATAATATGAGATAGAGTCAATTTTTATTTTTATATTAGTTATATAATACGAGTAATAGATTAGTGTATTTAATAAAATACTAAATATTTAATAATATTAATCCTGTGATTAAGATATATTTATAAACTTATTATAAGTATATTTAAATAACAGAACAAAAATTTAGTTATGAAAAGTAGCTGAGAAGTTATATCTTGATATTTCTTATAAATAATAATAAAAATTCAAGAAATTAATTTTCATAAAGCTTCCTGAAAACATTCTGTAATAGTTTTCTCTTTATTAAATTAAAATATGATATTCAGACAATCAATAAATAATGCAAAAGTTAAAAACTTTGGCGATCATATATCACGCTGCAGAATTAGCCTTGCAGATTATTCAAACTTTTATATCTTCTTCAAGACGAACTACTTAAGTTTTTTTGCCCGAATAATCAATTTAGAAATTACTTACAGTTGTTTTCCTCATTATGACACCGTGCTTTATTCTCAGATGACTAAAAGAGATTATATTTCAAAGTTCATTTCGTTAATTGAACTCTATGGGTCTCTACAGACCACACTGATTAGTCACTGTTCTTAATTTATTCAGTTTATAAAGACTAATTAGAGACTTTTTTAGGGACTTTTTGTCCCCCTCTGTGGAGAGTGTTGAATCGCATTATTGAAATACAATTTCCATAATGCTTTTCTTCGTGGACAAAGAACTAATTAATTTTCCTGTCCGGGAAATACTTAGGATATTCATTGTCCTTTTCGAGGTTTTAATTCATATTTTTAAAAAATTGATAGATGAAGTCCAAATGAACATTCGAGTCGTTGTTTTCATATAATACAAAGCATTTGTATAAGTAGTTTCTGGTTTTAAAAGGGAATTCAATCTTTTAATAAACATTCTGAGGATAGTCTTGTTCAGAGGATGAAAATAATTAATCTTGATAAATCTTCTGAGGATAAAATTAATTTTATTTATATGAACTTTGTATTTATTAAATATGTTGCAGCTGTTATTACATAACAGCTAACTCATATTACATAACATGTAATATTAGTTACAGATTAGTTTGCTTATTATTGTAGATGTTTTATAATATGAGTAATAGAGTAATTTATTTATCATTATAGCTGTGATATAATAGGAGGGATTGAATAGTTTATTTACTATTATAACATATATAATATGAGATACAATAGTCTATTTATTTTTATAGCTGTTATGTTATATGATATAGAGTCAATTTATTTTTATATTAGTCATGTAATATGAGTAATAGATTAGTGTATTTAATAAAATACTAAATATTTAATAATATTAATCCTGTGATTAAAATATATTCATGAATTTATTATAAATATATTTTAATCACAGAACAAAAATATATTTATGAAATGTAGCTGAGAAGTTATATTTTGATTTTTTTATATAAATAATAATAAAACCACCGGGACTCGAACCAGAAACCTGTGGCACCGACAGCCAGAGCGCTAGACAGTCGGCCATTCAGGCCCAATGCTGATATATAATATGAACAAATGTATTTATGAAAAGTAGATGAGAAGTTACCTTTTGATAATGTCTTATAAATGAAAATAAAACTTCAAGAAATTAATTTTCATAAAACATCTTGAAAAGTTTCAGTAATAGTTTTCTTTTCATTAAATTAAAATACGATATTTAGACAATGAATAAATAATGTAGTAAAAGAAAAAAACTTTGGTGGTTAAATATCACACTGCATAATTAACCTTGCAGATTATTCGAACTTTTATATCTTCTTCAAGGGGAACTACTTAATTTTTTTTTGCATGAAAAGTCAATTTAGAAATTACTACAGTTGTTTTCCTTACTATGACACCGTGCTTTATTCTCTGATGACTAGAAGAGATTATATTTCAAAGTTCATTTCGTTAATTGAACTCTATGGGTCTCTACAGACCACATTCATTAGTCACTGTTCTTAATTTATTCAGATTATAAAGACTAATTAGAGACTTTTTTAGGGACTTTTTTCCCTCCTCTAAGGAGAGTGTAGAATCACATTATTGAAATACAATTTCCAAGTGATTTTGTTTTGTCCCACTTGAAGTAATTAATTTTCCTGGCTGGGAAATACTTTTAGGATATTCTGTGTTCTTTTCGATAATTTAATTCATATTCTTAAAAATTGAATTCGTGTCGTTTTTTCATATAATACAAAGCATTTGTATAAATAGTTTCTTGGTTTTAAAAGGGAAATAAATATTTTGATAAATATTCTGAGGATAATCTTCTTCTGAGGATGTACGTAATTAGTGTTAATAAATCTTCTGAGGAAAAAAATAGTTTTATTTAAATGAAATTTGATGTTATTAAATATGTTGCAGCTAAGTTGCTGTTGATATATATTGAATATGTAATATGAGTAATAGATTCTATTTATTATTATAGCTGTTAGATAATATGAATAATAAACCTGTTATATATATTATGGGATAGATTAGTTTATTCATTGTTATAGCTGTTATATAATACGAGTAATAGAGTATATTTATTATTATAGCTGTTATATAATATAAGTAATATATTAGTGTATTTATTATTATAGTTGTTATGTAATATGAGTAATAGTTTAATCTATTTATCATTATAGCTGTCCGATAATATGAGTAATAGATTAGTATATTTTATTTCATAGTATATTTAAGGGTTTTAAATTTTAATAGATTTGTCAAAATTCTATAGTTAAGAAAAGCTGTTAAATGATTTCAGATTTACTGTACATTTTTTTTCTTTTTGTAGCATTAGTTGAATTGCAAAAGACCCTTTTTTTACCTACAAAATCTTTTTCCAAATTGAGTAAGTCAGTTGATTTTGAAAATAAGTGCTGATTAATAAGTCCATGATTAACCAATTATATTGATCAGTCGTGGAGCTTATAATATGTAAATTTGAAAAAAGACGGCTTCCTTTTTTTGATGACACCCAATTAGTTTGTTCAATGTGGTGATAGTTCTTTATTTGTAAATACAGTTAGACGTTAAAGGGGAATATTTTCTTAATGTCTAATTATTGATCTTATTATATGCTGTGAAAAAAAACCATTTTTAAATGTTAGATTTGACATTTTATCAAAGAGAACGACAAGTATGGACACCACCATATTCAACGTGAGCGTCATTTAAGAAATACGGTAATACAGGTAGGTTGTAAAAGGCTTATTATGAAAAGTCTCCAAAAAGGAGACAAAGAAAAAACAGTTTACCGTTCTCTCTGTACTCGATCATCTTCTTGTTGAATTCATGGACTCCTTGGACATAGCGAATCGAGGTTGTAAAAGGTATATTATGTAAAGTTTTTAAGGGAAGATGTCCAAATGGAGTGTACCAGTTACAGTTATCGTTTTTGGCTCCTTGGAGTCAAGTTGCCACTGGCCAGCATGGCGAGAAATTCCTTTTTAAGGGATGTTTTTCATGGTTGACTTGGCGAAAAACGGTCAACTTGGCAAGAAACTGTCAAAGAAACTATAATACATAAACAGCATCTGCAAACCAGTGCACACCATTTGGACATCTTCCTGTCTTCAAAAAGAAGAAGAAAAAGGCAAAAAGAATTTACCGTTCTCTCTGTACTCGATCATCTTCTTGTTGAACACGTGCAGGTACTTGGACTCCTTGGGCATAGCGAATCCGTAGCCTGTCATGGCGTACCAAGATCCGACGGTCAGCAGGCGGCACTCGTTGTCCTGACCAACCAGGTACTCGAGAACGGTGGCGTCATAAACGAAAGCATCCAGTTCCCTGCAACACAGTTCTTCCATGAAATGCTACCTAATTTTAATTTGCTACGGAATGACTTACAGTGGTAAACTCATTAACAACATCTAATGTCAAATGTAGGCAAATTTTAAATGACATCGAGACTCTCACTCGTGAGGAAGTACGGACCAACCGGCGCTGCCATTAGTTACAATCTCTCATTCCGAGAGGAAATTAGTGGATTTTTATGTTAGAAATGGAATCCTTCCACGAATGTATATGTCTTTAAATGTGTTACATGTTGTGTGTTAAATATTGTTAAGAAATAGTATCTGGAATTTCTGAATATAATCTGTAATGATATGAGATAAAATTTTAATTATACTAACGATCGTATTTTAGTGCCATCTAAGGCTATATCCTTCCCAATGTTTTTTTTAAAGTATTCATTTTTTCAACGAAATTGTTTAGAATTTACTAAGCATTAAAAGGTAGAATCATGGCAGCAAAAATACTCTTTTTATTCAGAAGAGAGGGCGTTTCCACTTTTAAGTATTAACTCGCTAAGTTAGTGGTTTCAAAATGGTAGCATAATTTCGTTAAATCGGAATTGTCCATAGTGCCATTTCAATTTAGAAGGCACATCTCTATTATTTTCATCTGTAGAGTTGGCACACAACTTTCTTCTGAAATCCAATGAAAGAAATTTAATACTTACAAAAATAATGTAGCCATACTGGGCTTCTCTTTTTACTTGCTTATTAAGTTTTGAACTCAATTTCGTAATTTCTTAAGATATAAAACAATAGTCATCACTAAAGCGTTCAAAATGCATATGATTTAAAAGAAATTTTAAATTTGTTTAATAATTTTAATATTTGGCATAAACATACAAGTTCAAACCACTGGATGCTAATGGAATTCTTTTGTTATCTGAATTTAAATTACTTCATTTAAATTATATTTGTAACCGTGCTCCCTCTTATGCACTGCAAGTTCAGAAGAAATGGTCAGGAAACATCGAGACTCTCACCCGAGAGGAAGTACGGAGAAACCGACGCTGCCGTTAGTTACAATCTCTCATCCCGAGAGAAAATAAGCGTATTTTCATCTTAGAAGTGGAATTCTTCCATGAATGTATAAGTATATGTCTTTAAATGTGTTACATGTTGCGTGTTAAATAGTGTTTGTATTAATTGTGGTGTTTATGTGGTTTTTGTGAGCGTGTAAATAAAGCTGTTTGTTCTGAAACCTGTGTCTCAACTCAACCACACCCAGACCCAGCTGCACAAACAAACCTACAGCACTACATATTGAATTATGCATATTTATATTATAAGTAACATTTAATTTCAATTTTTATTTGCATGCATATATCAATCAAATATATCATATCTAGTACATTCCAATTCATCGCTAGTTCTATATTTTCAAAGCAGTGATTTATAACGTTACTTCAAAATTATGTTATATTTATCAAAATGAATCTTTATATTTTGTAAATATTTATATGGAACAAAATGAATTCTAACAAAAATTATATTTGTCTACCATATTTACAGTAAAATTTAATCAATATTTATGACATAATTTATTGTAACTTTACAGAAACATAATACTGACTAATAAAATATTAAGGGAGAAATTGGTTGAGAAATATGATGCTTTGCTTTTAATGGTGTTTTAGATGAATGGTGTACTGTTTCTGATGTACTAACGAAATTTCGTCTCTATAAAATAATATAGATTGGAAGAATGGAGACAATCTTTTATGAATGGAAAATAAATGATATTATATAACATACTTGCGCCACAAAAAACACTTAGTATTGTATTTCTTTCACGGAAGTTTCCCCTCTCCATAATTGAAACCCGATATCCATAGTTGTTTTTTATATTAGAAAAGATAAAGAAAACGTAAAATTTCTTTTTGCAAAGAATTGGCTAAGACGACAGACGTATTTTCTATCGAATTTCTTACACATATTACTGTGCCCAAAAAGTAAGACCAGTTATTTTTTTTTTCAAAAACTCTTTATTTATGGCCTTCAAAGCGCGCGGCGATTCACGTTGAATGTCTTCAGTCGACTCAAAACGGTGTCCCCGGAGTGGTCTTTTGAGTTTAGGGAATAGCCAGAAGTCACGCGCTGTGAATACGGTGGTTTCTGGAACGGTATGGGTTTCATTTTTGGCGAAAAAGTCATGAAGAATCAATGCAGTGTGAGCTGGCGCAATTAGTATTTTCTTGACCGATCCTTTTGAAATTCCAACATCATCAGCAAGTTCTCTAATTGTAAATCGATGGTTTTCAAGCATCAAATCTTTAAGTTTTTGAATGTGAGCTTCGTTGGTTGAGGTGGATGGTCGCCAGAGGGCCCTTCGTCTTTAATGCGTTCTCTGCCTTTGAACTGTTTATACCACTTCTAAACATTTCTTTCCGATATAGGAATGCTCACCGAATGCCTTCTGCAACATTCTATATGTCTCCGCAAACAAAATTGAATGCAAGCTCTTTGCTTAATTAATTCAGACATTTCTAAAATCGCCGCAATCAATTTTAGCGTCTCACAAAGCCAAGTGTAACTCAAACACTAATGAATATTTTGACGTCAAATTTCACACAGATGTCAAGGACAGTGACAGCAACCTAAAAAAAAAAAAATTGAAATTCCATAAGCCCTGAACTTTAAGTTGAAAATTGGTCTTACTTTTAGACACTAGTATCTCTTCTCTGCTTAATCATAACTTGAAGGTAGTTATTGAATCAACATTTTAAATTTTTTTCGAGACATGATTGCCATGAAATTTTATAAATTTGTAAATTTTCTAAATATTTTTCTATATAATTTTCTTCTTCTAATTTTTTCTCTAAACATAAAAAAGATTAGAGAAATTTTCTTAATGAATAAAAGAAAATATTTGACACATTTTTTATGTAAATATTTAAACTTAATTTATGTAAATATTCGGAAATATTTAAATGTAATTTATGCAAATATTTGGAAATATTTAAGCTTAATTTATGTAAATATCTGAAAAATTTATTAAAATATTATTTCAATATGCAAATTATATAAATATTTTGAAAAAATTGTGAAGTATGTAAATATTTGGAAATAAATTGTGAAGTATGTAAATAGTTGGAAACATATTGAGAAGTATGTAAATATTTCGAAATATAAATATATAAACATTTGGAGAACATTTTGAAGTAAATATTTGAAATAAAAGTTACCTTATAGGAAAAAATTACTTATGTACTACAATTGGATTTAAGAATGTATCTAAAATTATATTAAACTGCATAACAGATTTGGATATACATAGTTAATAAATGCCATCAAAAATAAAATATATCAAATTAAATTTAAGATGTTAAAAATTAATAAAAACAAAATCATATTAATGATATAAAATTCAAAATCTAAATTGATGTACTATATTTGAAACAAGAAATGTAATATTTTTTATCATCTATAAAATAGAGAAATAAAAAGCTTATTTACTTCTGAATGCATATTTATATCAAAACAATTGACTAAAGGAATTTGAAGTTTTACCAATAGACTAATTTAAATTTATTTAATGCAGTTAATTAACATAACCTCTAACAAGTAAATAAAAAAAGTTTAACTCTTATTAGTTATAAATAAAACAGAGTTTTACAAAATTTAAATAACATTATGAAACACAATAGACAGAATATAAATAATACAGTAAAACAAAATAGAAAGAATAAAAATAATATTGTAAAACCAAATAGAAATAATTAGAAATATTATTGTAAAACCAAATAGATAGAATATAAATAATACAGTAAAACAAAATAGACAGAATAAAAATAATATTGTAAAACCAAATAGAAATAATAGAAATATTATTGTAAAACCAAATAGACAGAATAGAAATATTACTGTGAAACAAAATAGTAAAACAACAAAAATAAAACAAAACAATATTACTGTATAACAAAATAGACATATTACTGTAAACAAAATAGTAAAACAACAAAAATAAAACAAAACAATATTACTGTATAACAAAATAGACATATTACTGTAAACAAAATAGTAAAACAACAAAAATAAAACAAAACAATATTATTGTAAAATAAAATAGACATATTACTGTAAAACTAATAATATTTCTAAAATAGAAATATTATTGTAAAACAAAATAGGCAAAATAGAAATATTATTGTAAAACAAAATAGGCAAAATAGAAATATTACTAAAACAAAATACACAAAATAGAAATATTACTAAAACAAAATACACAAAATAGAAATATTACTGTAAAACGAAATAGACAAGTAATAATTTACAATATGTAATTTTATGCACTATTTTAACAAAATTTAATTTAATTTATTAGATTCAAGAAAAATAAATATTAATAAAACTAAACAAAGAGAAAAATTTTCTAAAAAATATTTCTATTCATTTTCCGAACGAAATTCAATTTTCTACCTGCACAGATAATTTTTTTTTTGTATTAATAATCTATTTCAGGATTTCAATTTATTGAACTTACCATAGACCACTATATACAATTTAAAGCTTTATTCTGTCAAAGGGACTTATCATCAAGTTCTCCAAAATTGAATCCGGTAGCCAAAAAGAAATAATCCGCGGATTCCCACCAATTCTATTTCATCTGGGATTTCCAAAAGAGATCTTTGGAGTGTTTGGGTCCTGAGTAGCCCTGGAGAGTCAATAATTCCGAGTATTACGCAATTGATCTCATTTTTTCTGTCATTTTGACTCTCAGAAATTCCCATTTTTCTTTTTATTTTGACTCTCCAAGAAATATTTCTGGGGATAGTAGTTTGTGTAGATTATATTTGAGCATGGCATTCATATTCTTTGAAGATATATTTTGAGAAATGAAACTTGCGAAGAAAACTAATGGCACCTGAACTAAGAAACTTTTCGAAATTTTTTTTCTTGAGTTCCAAAAAAGAAAAATACGAATTATATTAAAAGAGACTTGGTTTTCTGTTTCATAATATTTCGCAGTTTAGGGATGAATGTCTTCAATGCATGAAACATAGACTAGAAATCAGTTTACCATGTATGGTGAATGTTTACCATGTATGATGTATGCTTACTATGTATGGTGTATGTTTACCATGTATAGTGCATGTTTATCATGTATGGTGTATGTTTACCAGGTATGGTGTATGTGTACTATGCATGGTATATGTTTACCATGTATGGTGTATGTGTACTATGTATGGTGTATAATTACCATTACATAATTGTTTTATATTTGTTTTAATGCGTGTAAAGGTTGTTATAAGAATTATAAAACTAAGAAGTGCAACATAATCTATTTTGATAAATATTTTTATTTGATCTTTTTTCATTAAATACAACCTCGCTATAATTTTTAGAACGAAATCCATGTAGTATAACAATATCATTGTTTTATAACAAATTAATTGTTTATAACAATAATCATGAGGTATGAAGATTAATGTATAATGGATTAAATTCTTTTTTTTTTGTATTCCAAATTATCATCCTCATTGGTACTTTAAAACATAGAAATAAAATTTATAAAAACAATTCAAATCACGAGTGCAAAATATCTAATACTGATTAAAACAATAAGCGCAAATAACAACGCCAGTAGAAGTGAACTATAAAAATAGCATCTGTCGGATAAAAGAGCCCTGACGTCATGTTCTATTACAAATTGTTTTAAACAAGATGTAAAGAAGGATTGAAATTATTTGATGGTGTGGAAATGGAATAGAAAAAATTAATAAGAATATTCTCATGATTTTTGTCTACGCACAGATAAAAAAATAAAGAGTAACAAAAGTTTTTAATCATAAAGAAACAAACAGACAAATTCTTTGATTTATATATAGAGAAAGCATTATATTAAAATATCGTCGGTCAATCGAGAACTTGGTGATCCTGGAGAATAAATTTGGCAATGTTGACACAATTTTTAAAAATACCTTAAATTTTTCGTTAAGAATTTACGAACAATAACTCGTTAATTCGGAAAGCATTCTTGTGTCTAATAAAGAAGAGATTTATTAATTGTTAGTTTGTTCTGAGCGTTATAAGCGAAGTGTTTAGCAAATCTAGTTATCTCTAGTTGCAAATCTAATTTTATCTGTGAAAAATAAATTATAGCATGGGTTACAAAATATTATGAAGGATTTTATTCTACGAATAATGAAATACTTTTGTTTGGAGTGTTAGAGTGGACGCAGATAATTCAATTTGCATTTCAGGAGTGATGGTTTCTTGGAATGATTAGTTGTTAAGTTTTTCCCATAAAGTTCATTAATTTGAAGATATTCTATCTGGTCCATGGGTTGTAAAAGTTTATCACCATTATTTATTTCTTCTGTATTGTATACTCGTTAAACTTATGCTTATGTTAGCATAATACATTTTGTATTATGCTTAATTGCACGTACGTAATTCTGTAATTATGTTTCTCTTTTTCATATTATTACTTTCCACCTCCACCATTTTAATTGGTAAGGGCCTACATCGACTGTATTCAGGGATGAGGTGGGAGTTAAAGTAAAATCTACATGTATCACAATTTTGTGAATGGTGAATTT
Organism: Caerostris darwini; assembly: GCA_021605075.1. Lineage (NCBI taxonomy): Eukaryota > Metazoa > Arthropoda > Arachnida > Araneae > Araneidae > Caerostris > Caerostris darwini. The sequence goes on along the minus strand of BPLQ01004063.1, from coordinate 23,640 downwards.
TGTTGCTTTAGTTAACTCACACTAAAATAAAAAAAATGTAAATAAATACATAAAGGAAGAAGTTTAAAGAACTTACGTTATTAATATTATAAATATTTCTTTTGTGACATAGTTTATATACTGTTGATCTGGTCCATGGGTTGTAAAAAAAATTATCACCATTGTTTATTTCTTCTGTATTGTATACTTATTCCACCTGTATTGTATACTTATGCTTATGTTACTATAATATAGACTCAAGAGCCAAAACATTATGACCACCTGTCAATAACGAGTCGGCCCACCTTTGGCGCGCAACACAGCTTCAACCCGCCTTGGCATGGATTAATACCACCACTTAATACCAGTTAAATACCACTTCCACCTGATCACGTGCCTTCCACGTCATCCAGGCGAGTTCATTGCAAAATGTAGGGGTGGTTATAATGTTTTGGCACTTGAGTGTATTTTGTATTGTAATTCATTGCACTTATGTAATTATGTTTTTCTTTTTTATATTGTTATTTTCCCACCTCCACCATTTTAATTGGTAAGGGCCAAAATAGACTGGGTAGGCGTTAGGTGAAGTAAAGTAAAGTCTACATGTATCACAATTTTGTGTGCAATTGTGCTAGTTAACTCACACTAGAATAAAAAAAAATTGTAAATAAATACATAATGGAAGAAATTTAAAGAACTTATGTTATTAATAATATAAATACTTCTTTGGTGACATAGTTTATATACTATTGTATCTGGTCCATGGGTTGTAAAAGATTAACACCATTGTTTATTTCCTCTGTACTGTACACTCGTTACACTTATGCTTATGTTACCATAATACATTTTGTATTATAATTCATTGCACTCATGTAATTCTGTGATTATAAGTTTTCGTTTTTTATATTATTACTTTCCACCTCCACCATTTTAATTGGTAATGGGACTACATAGACTTTATTCAAGGATGAAGTGTGGGGTAAAGTAAACAATTGCACACATAATTGTGACACATGTAAAATGTATCACATTTACATGTATCACAATTATGTGTGCAATTATATATTTATATTTTTATGTGCAATTATACATTTATATTTTTATGTGCAATTATACATTATGTGTGCAATTATTATACATTTATGTTTTTATGTGCAATTATACATTTATGTTTTTATGAGTAATTATACATTATGTGTGCAATTATTCATTTATATTTTTAGGTGTATTTACACATTAATGTGTAATTATACATTTATGTTTTTATGTGCAATTATACATTATGTATTTAATTATACATTATACGTTTATACATGTAAAATGTATCACAATTATGTTTGCAATTGTATGTTTAATTTTTAGTTGCTTATTTTTAAAATTTATTATATACTTACTTTTTTATTTCATTTAATTTTAAAACAATTTGTAAATAAGTACATAGAGGAAGAAATTTAAAGAGCTAATGTTATTAATAACAGAAATATTTCTTTGGTGACATAGTTGGATTGGTTTTTGATTTATGACAGATAACAAATGGTTTATTTAATCCAATAAAATTATTTATTGCATGAATTATCTATTAATACACTGAACAACAACCATTTGTTTCACTAAAATGTGTTTACTTAATTTCGATTGAATTAATTCATGAGTTGTTGGATAAAAAAGTCTAGGCTAAATTATTTTTTATAGTCTAAATTTTATACAATGTCAGCATTTAAATTAAACTCAAGCCATGCATGTAATGAGAATGTTCAACAAATATAATTTTATTTTTACTTGACACTATTTATTAAGAAAAGAATTACGACGTACAATGTTATATTACTCCCTAATTAGTTCCTAGAATAAACACCGGCTCGACGGTTTATCTAGAAAGAATGAAATGGGTGAGATAATTACTTTGAGAAGATATAAAGCGTATCATCATAGAATGTATAACCTTTTAAACTTGCACACAATTTATTTAATGGATTTTTTTAAAAATTGTTTTGTTTTGAAAAAATATTTTAGTTTATATACATTTTTTCACATTTAAGCTTATGACAAATTAAAATTCGTAATGGAATTTATTTCTGATTGTATACAGAAAAATTGAATTTATTTTTATATTATTAGAAGTTTCAGTATAGGCAACCCATTTAAATATAAGAAAATTTCTGTTTGTAAAAAGTGTTAATAATTCAAAATTTAGTAAATTAAGTAAAGCAATTTGATATTTTAGAATTATTTATCGCAAATACTTGATTTTGATATGTAGTGAATTCTTTGCATAATTTTACATAACACAATGGCAATATAGTTGCGGTAAGAAGACTTAAAGGATTAAGATTTGTGAGTAAAAAAGAATTAATTTAAAATAGATTAATATTATAATTTATTTATTTTATTCTGATTTATTGTATTTTAATTAATATTCTAAATAAATTATATTTAGTATTTTTTTGTTTATTTATAATATCTTTTTAGGATTTAAAATTTTTTTGTTTATTTAAACGATCATGATTTTCGTATTTTGATTTCTCTTTTTTTTAAAAAAAAATTAAATAAATTCTTATTTTATATAAAAGCATGCAGAAAATTTACAAAAAGTAAAAATAATAATTATAAAAATACAATTCTTTTAATTAATTTATTTAAGTTCAGATGACCAACGAATGTGGATTATATTGACAAAATGTAAAAATAATTACTAAGAAATATTATCACCATCAGTCTGGCGCCATAATCCAAGATGGGTCATTGCCTTCCGAATTTAATCACCTTTTCTGCCCGTTATTTTTAAAAGTAATTTTACATCATTAAATTTTCTCAGTTTGAAAGACCTACCACATAGAACTGGTATTCTTATGACAATAGCTTGTAAATATATATATATATAATCTGTCAGCTTCAAATTAGTTTTTTGTGTCACCCATAAAGATTTACTGCTTATGAAGCCCTAGACCAGGGGTCTCCAAACTACGGCTCGCGGGCCAAATCCGGTCCGCCAGTGTCATCAATCCGGCCCGTGGCAGCGAATAGCTTACATGTTGCTGTAACGAGTTGAATAACAAAAACACAGAATGATAATAACTTGGTTTTATTTACTTGCTAGATAAAGCTTAATGACAAGCATAATATGCAGAAAATTTAACTTAAGCATAACAACTAAGAAAGAATTGAAATGAATCCCACTAACATTATAAACTAGTGAATATCCCGCGGTTACCGTCGGTAGTTATGTTGGGGTAAAGAGTATCGCATATGTATGTATATCGATGTTTCGAATGTATATATCCTGAATTACACATATGATTTTTATTCTGAAAAACCCTCAGGAACGGAAAAGCTAAATTAACGCGAATGAAACCGCGGGGTATCCACTTGTAAAAAAAATACTAATGAGATTTGTGTAATTATATAGATAATGGCAGAAAAATTAAAACGGTTTTGGCCCTTGGTACTTACTGGAGTAAACAGTATGGCTCTAAAGCTGGAAAGTTTGGAGACCCCTGCCCTAGACGAAGAAAATTATGTTTGTTTGTTTGTTTCTCATCCCACTTATACATAGAAATGTTTAGACTGAATGATGACCAAGAACCTGCATGATCTCATGGAAGGAGGAGAAGGGGGGGAGAGCAGCTTCTGTTGTGATGGAGTACCCGTTGCCGTGACTCTGACTTTTTACGGGCTTGGGTTGTCAGCCCAAACAGTAGATTCTGAACCACTACAAACATCCATGGCATTGACGGAACTTGAACCCGAAACCTGTGGCACCCAGAAACAGAGCGCTAGCCTCTCGGTCATCAGGCTCTCGAAGAAATTATTGCTGACAAGTAAACAACAACAAATTTCGGATGGCATCATTGTATACATAGTAAAAATTCCAGGGACAATAAAAGTGTTATGATGAAAACTATGTCCATCAGAAGAAAATTATACATTCCGAAGGTACGGAAGACGAAACTGTTGAATAAACTTAGCAGCAAGAAGAGCCTAGAACTGCAATTCTGATATAACTTATAAAATGGCTTAACATTGCATAAAGAAAATGTTTATGATCCACAAAGTAAATATTTTGTTATAACTTACTTTAAGTAAATATTCCTCCATTTAAAATAATTCAAAATTCAAAATTTCTCAATAACAAATATTCCCGTTTTTTTAAAAGCAATAAAAGTGTATATCGTAAATAGTAAGTGCATATAGTATCTTAAAAATTAAAAAAAATACTGTTATTTATACCTCATCCTCTTATTTAGTGATTATTAATATAAATCCTGTTTAGCCGAGTGGAGTCTGGCTCATATTAACTGGGATAATGGAGACATTACTATATAGAAATACACAGTAGTTCAGTAGTTAGATCCCTTCCCCCCTCTCTCTTTATATATATATATATATATATACATATATATGTGTGTGTGTGTGTTTGTGTGTGTGTTTGTGTGTGTGTGTGTGTGTTAACTGTAGAACACAAAGTCCGAACTTTCCGAAAAGTGCGGCAGTCGTCATATAAAATAAACAATAAACTGATATTGATATTGCCAAAAGGCAAAATATACTTCCACGTTCACAATAGTAGTTACCATACGTTTGCACAATAATCAGGCGCTAACGTAGGACAAATTAAAATTTTTATATATATATTTTTTATTTCCAATGGCAGATTATGAACAGTTACAGCAAAAACATACAACAACAACGAAATAATACAACAAAACATACTGAAACAGAGTTCATTAATCTAACAATAATGCCAAGTTGCAGATCTTTTAGCCACTAAAAAGTGTTACCAGGTGCACCACGGGGGAGGGGGGGGAAGTCTTCTACGTAGGATAATTAGCGCATGCATAATTGGAGATCTCAAGCTAAAAGTATAATCAGACTTCTGATAATAACGTTCTTATCTTTTCAAAAATCTGGCAATTGTTAATAGAAATCAGTTCATGTGGTAAATTTCATAATTATATATTTTCTATATTCATATATGTATGCATATAGCATTATTCATATATTATATATATATCCTTATATATATGAGCTACATATGACTATATACATTTTTAACAAATGCATATGTACAGTAGTTAATACCAAAGCCATTAATATAATACCCATTTAAAATGTGCTACTCTTCTTTTTACATACATAAGTTAATGCTGCGATATATTTCGACACTAGTGGTGTAGTATATAATATGATACATGTGAAGCCGTAAATATAAATATTTGTTATATATAAAAAATATTCATATAAATATTTTTATATATAGTATGCAAATGAAGGCGACAAAAAAAATTGAAAAATAGTTTGAAGAAACAGTAAAAATTAAAGTGTGGTTAGGACGAATACCAGCTGTAGCTTTTTTTCGCTGATAATTTTTTTTTATGATTGTTCTTCTAATTCATTCCTTGTTCTCCTTTTTGTTTTCTTTACACACACACACACACACACACACACTCACACACACACACACACAACACACACACACGCGCACACGCGCACACACAAAATATTGCACAACTTTGTCTTTGAAACACGATGTTGATAACCTCTTTTTTACTGATAATGGATATGTTTACGGACTATTTAAAAAGAATTAATGTAATCATTACATAATCTAATTAAATATTAATTAAATACATTTATATAATTAATTACAATCTTAGTACATAATATATTCCTTTTGATACAGCAATAACGAAACTGGAAAAAATTATTGCGAAAAACCAATATTAGAAATTTTAAAAGGAAGCTTGAACAATATGTAATTTTTCTGTACATCAAATATTCAAACACTTCGTAAGCTCTTACAGGCAAATTAAAAAGGAAGGAGGAATAAACAAAGTTTACCCTTTCACTTGAAAGGAAAGTGAAAAGAGCCGGTCGAGGATCCTTTTATTAAATTAGAATTTATTGAAAGGTATGTCAATAAGAGCTTTCAACCTCCCTCCTAACTGTCTCTTGAGACTTCGAAGTTTTAACGCTTTACATAATTAAATATGAGGTATTAAAACTTCGCAGGGCAGAGCCTCTAATGAAATTTTCACAAGAGAAAGTCTGAGATGATGTGTTGAACTTGTGAAATATAGTTTTTTAACAATGTTACTGAATAAATTTGATTATTTTAACCATTTAGTTTTTTCTTGCTAGTAGCATTTCAAGTGCAGACGTATCTTAATTTACGAATAGCTCTGGATTAGAAATTTTTGTATTAAATTTTGACCTCAATTTACAAACTCGACACATAGTATAAAACATATCACCATTATATGTATAACCTTTTAAACTTGCATACAATTTATTTAGTAGAATTTTTTAAATGGAACTAATTCCTATAAATATTTTATTAAAATTATTCTGTTTTGAAAAACTATTTTGAATTTATAATATACGTTTTTTTTTTTTGCATAGAAGTTTATGATAAATTCCAACCGTAATGGAATTTATTTCCGATTGTATACAAAAAATTAAATTTATTTTTATTTACAGATGTTTCAATATAGTCAATCTATTTAAATATATAAAAAAAAATATTTGTTTGATGTAAGAAGTGTTAATAATTCAAATTTTAATAAATTAAGTAAAGCAATTTGCTATTTTACAATTTTGTTGCAAAAACTCAATTTAGGGATTTACTGAGTTCTTGTGGCTTAATGGCAAATTGCTTAGTGCTCTGGTCTTCGGTTCCACAGGCTTCAGGTTTGAATCCTAGCGGGGGCACGGATGTTTGTTAGTAGTTCGAAATCCACGTTAAACTGTAGATCCTGGTCTAATTAGGCTAAAGTGACAGTAACAAAATAAACCTTCGTGAACTAATGGCAGGCACGTGAGTTAAAGAGTGAATGTACAAGGATTCGAATCTCTGCCAGCGATTTTCTTTTCCTTTTAAAATCCAGGAGACTCTGTGGTACTTGCGACAGCATGTTAGTAAGTCTCGCATCAGGAGTCGGACTATTTGATGGAAGTTTTCAGAGGTTTTTTCAAATACAACAAGAAAATATGGGGCAAATCTGTTTCAAAATATGTGGAATAGGAGGGCTCTGGTGAACGAGTCATAGTAACTTTAGTAGATGGACATATAACTCATTTTCAGACTTTTAGCAGTTCACAAATTTCAGATTTTTCATGTCCAGATTTTTATCTTTGCTGCATTTATGATCATAATAGATTTTCTGTACTGAACGGAATTTACATAAAAACTATGTCTTTTAGACATTTCATCTAGAAATAATAAATTTTGATTCCACATTGTCTTATTCATCATTCAAGATTTATTTCATTATCTTCAGTAAACTTCATTATCTTATAGGTCCATTTTATTAAATCTAAATTTAATTTATTTTAAGCAATTAACTACTATTTTAGCTATTTAAGTTAGTTTGTAAAGGCAACTATACATTCTAATTTAACGTCTCCCTATACTAGACCTGTAACGGCCCCAAGAAGAGGCCCACTTTCAGGACATGGGGACACTTTAATTTTTATTTAGAAGCGCTATATATATATATATATATATATATATAAATACAGAACTCTGGATTATTATAATTTATTATTTATAAAAATGAAAATTAAAGATTTAAATTTGATTCACAAATACATGATTAAATCACAAGTGCAATTCACTCCAAAGTCAGAGATTTTTAGAGCAGAAGACCTTAATTATCACACGGCATAATACATGAAACAACAAGGGGCTCACTTTGAGAAACAGGCGGAATCTTCGCCCTGTTCAGTCACTTTAGAAAAAATTGTCCAAAAATTCTTAAAAAAAAAAAAAAAAAAAAAAAAATCAAACAAAACAAATAACTTTAATAGTACATACAATAAAGGACACATAAGAAATTTGTAAATTTGATTTGAACTTCAAATTTACCAAGCCTTGCCATTTACTCTTTATTAATGAAATCCTTCAAATTATTGACCCTCTACGATATTTATAGATACAGCACTGCGAATAAAATAATTTCTGCTGTAAAAAAACTTCTAAATAAAAATTTTCTCCAACGACAAGAAGAACAAGAAAAATGCCTGATACTACCACTGAAAGAAAGACAAAACTGCTGTTCTAAGCATCATGAATTTTTGAACCGCGCCAAAACACTATGGCCCAATAATTCCAAGATAAACAGCACTAAGTTCCATATACTATCTTTTCAATTCTTAACACCTTAAACTACTTGAAGCTCACGGATTGGAAAAGTCCGGTACAAGCAGAATCTTGACTCCAGGGAACAAATAAAAGTAAAGAGATCTGGAATAAATTTTCGTCCATTCAACCGACGTCGAGTTATAAAGCTTCCGCTGGAAATTTGCAGTCTTCTTCCATCAAGGATTCCATTGATGTATTGGTTGAAGGTACAAACTTTTTTTTCTTCCCTAACTTTGCTGTTGGTTCATTCCCCCCCCCTCTTTTCAGAGTAATATTTTTCCCTATTGGAGTGCTTGTGAGTGATGCTTACAGGGTATTGTAGTATGCGGAAGCTGTTATATAATTTTTCAGACGTTTAAATGACTTTTTATTTGATGAAGATGTTAGATTCACGTGTGATTTAGAGAAAGTAGAATCAATTTTTTTTCTCCAGAGTTCCAGAAGCAAGTCCAAAATTAAATTTTGGTTTATTTCTTTTAGTGATAAATTTGATCAGCCATTCAATAGTTGGATAATTTTCTATTGTTTTCAAAAACTCAAGTGTAGAAAAAAAGGTGTTTATTTGGTTTGTCGCTCTACGGTCATTTTGTGGACACTTTAAACTAATTAGACCGGGACCTACAGTTTAACGTGGATTACGAACCACTAACATACATCCATGGCACCACTAGGATTTGAAACTGATACGAGTGTTAGAATAAATAAATAGCAATGAATAATCATTAAAAAATTGTAGAATTATTATTTTTATTTTTGATAATATTTAAAATTTAAATTTTCCAAAAATTCAAAAAAAAGTTTTAGTAGAATATATAGAGTAAATGACACCTATTTGTATTACTGAAGTATGATTTGTTTTTACAAATTTCTTAAGTCTCCCATATTCTATATGATATATATATAATATAAATAATAGATGGAATAGAAGGAATATATATATATATATGTATAAATATATACACTGAAGTGACAAAAGTCATGGGATAGCAATATGCAAATTTTCAGATGACAGTAGCATCGCGTAGAATAGGTATAAATGCGCAGTGCTTTCGCAGAGCTTTCATTTATGTTCAAGTTATTCATGTGAAGAGGTTTTGACGTGATGATGACCGCACGACGGGAATTAACAGACTTTGAACGCGAAATGTTATTTGGAGCTAGACGCATGGGTCATGCCATTTCGGAAATCGTTAGGGAATTCAACATTCCCAGATCCACTGTGTCAAGAGTGTGCCGAGTATGAAATTTCAGGCATAACATCCCACCATGGACAGCGCAGTGGTCGACCGCCTGCACTTAACGACCGAGACCGGCGACGTCTGCAAAGAGTCTTAAATTCTAACAGACAAGCAACACTGCGTCAAATAACCGCAGAAATCAATGTGGGACGTACAAGGGACTTGTCTGTTAGAACTGTGCGGAGAAATTTGGCTTTCTTGGGCTATTCCAGCAGAAGTCCGACTCGAATGCCTTTACTGACAGAACGACATCGCTTGCAGCGACTCTCGTGGGCACGTGAGCATGTCGGCTGGTCCCTAGATGAATGGAAAACCGTGGCCTGGTCCGATGAGTCACGATTTCAGTTGGTAAGAGCTGATAGTAGGGTTCGAGTGTGGCGCAGACCCCACGAAGCCATGGACCCAAAGTGTCAGCAAGGCACTTTTCAAGCTGGTGGTGGCTCCATAATGGTGTGGGCTGTTTTCATGGAATGGACTTGGTCCTCTGGTGCGACTGGACCGAACATTGACTGGAATTGCTTATGTTCAGCTACTTGGAGATCACTTGCAGCCATTCATGGACTTCATGTACCCAAACAACGATGGGATTTTTATGGATGACAATGCGCCATGTCACCGGGCCACAACTGTTCGCGATTGGTTTGAAGAACATTCTGGACAATTCCAACGAATGATCTGGCCACCTAGATCGCCCGACATGAATCCCATCGAGAGGTCTGTTCGTGCCCAAAATCCTGCACCATCAACGCTTTCACAATTATGGACGTCTATCGAGACAGCATGGCTCAATATTCCTGCAGAAGACTTCCAACGACTTGTTGAGTCCATGCCACGTCGAGTTGCTGCACTTCGCCGGGCGAAAGGAGGGCTGACACGATATTAAGAGGTATCCCATGACTTTTGTCACTTCAGTGTATAATAGGAGGAATAGAAGAATATATAGAATGAAGGAGACTTAAGAAATGTGTAAAGTCGATTTTAACTTCAAATTTACCAAGCCTTGTTGTATATATTTTATTAATGAAATCTCCAAGTTATTGATTGACCTTGTATGATATTTATAGAGACAATACTGAGATTAAAATACTTTCTGCTGTAAAAAACTTCAAAATAAAGATTTTTCCAACAACAACAACAAGAACAAGAAAAATGCCTGATACTATCACTGAAAGGACGACAAAATTGCTGCTCTAAGCATCATGAATTTTTGAACCTAGCCAAAAAAACTATGGCGCAATAATTCCAAGATAAACAGCACTAGGTTCCATATACTATCTCTTCAATACTTAATACCTTAAATCACTTGAAGCTCACGGATTGGAAAAGACCGGTACAAGCAGAATTTTGACTGAGAGAGAATCACCTCGGGGGACAAATAAAAGTAAAGAGATTTGGAATAAATTTTCGTCCATTCAACCGACGTCGATTTATAAAGTTTCCGGTGGAAATTTGCTGTCTTCTTCCACCAAGGATTCTAATGATATATTGGTTAAGGGTACAAACTTTTTTTTCTTCCCTAACTTTGCTGCTGATGCAATTTTTTCCCACTTTTTAGAGTAATATTTTCCTCTAATGGAGTGCTTGTGAATGATGCTTACTGGGTATTGCAGTATGGGGAAACTGTTATGCCATTTTTCTGACATTTTGATAAGTTAAATGACTTTGTTGTTGATGAAGATGTTAGACCCACATGTAATTTAGGAAGAATACAATCAATTTGTCTTCCTTCAAAGTTCCAGGAGCAAATCCAAAATTAAATTTTGGATTATTTTTCAGTAATATATTTGATAAGGCATTCAACAAATAGAGATTTATCTATTCTTTTCAAAAATCAAGACTAGAGAAAAGGGGCGGGAAGATTTGTAATGATCTAGACAAGTTGTTGTATGTAGACATAAGATATAAGAAAGAACATGCTAAATGGATTTTTACAAGAATCTAATTTTTTCAAATTAATTTATATTACCAGAATCAAATTTATAGTAATACTAATTCTAAGTGAAATTCTGTAGACACAAATGTGCCTAATGAAATTCCACCTTTACCACCAACCTTCCAACCTTCTTAAAGTTTATTCTGAACCACTCACAAACATTCATGCCACAGCCAGGATTCGAACCTGATACAAGTGTTAGAATAAATAAATAGAAATCAAAAATCATTAAAAAATTGTAAAATTATTATTTTTATTTTTGAGAATATTTTAACTTTAAAATTGATTGGTATATTGGTTGAAGATTCTATTGATATATTGGTTGAAGGTACAAACTTTCTTTTCTTCCCTAACTTTGCTGTTGGTGCAATTTTTTCCCTCTTTTAGTATAATATTTTTTCCTATTGGAGTGCTTGTGAGTGATGCTTACAGGGTATTGTAGTATGTGGAAACTGTTATATGATTTTTCAGACGTTTTAATGACATTTTACTTGATGAAGATGTTAGATTCACGTGTGATTTAGAGAAGGTAGAATCAGTTTTTTTCGCTACGAAGTTTCAGGAGAAAGTCCAAAATTAAGTTTTGGTTTAGTGATAAATTTAATCAGGTATTCAATAGAAAGTGATTTATCTTTTCTTTTCAAAAACTCAAAGCTGGGGGGAAGGGAGATTTATGATGTTCTAGAGATGTTGTTGTAGGTAGATATAAAGAACATCCTAAATGGTTTTTACAAAAAATCTAATTAATAAATATTTTAATACTTTCTTCTTTAATTATATTTAGGAAAGCTAATTTAAATAAAATATTTAATAAACAAAAATGATAAGATTTGATAAAAATTCGTAAATTGTCATCATTTTTATTAATATTGGATTTCTTTCTTACGGATTATTTAAACGTAATTAATATAATTATTATATAATTTAATTGATTATTAATTAAATAAAATTGCATAATTAATTGCAATCTTATTACATAACATATTCCTTCTGATATTGCAATAACGAAACTGTAAAAAAATTTTATTACGAAAACCAATAATATAAAATTTTAGAGAAAGCTTGAACAATATGTAATTTTTCCGTACGTCAAATATTCAAACACTTCTTAAACAAACACTTTTCAAATTAAAAAGGAAGGAGGAATAAACAAAGTTTACCCTTTCACTTGAAAGGAAAGTGAAAGAGTTGGTCGAGTATCCTTTTATTAAATTAGAATTTATTGAAAGGTATGTCAATAAGAGCTTTCAAACTTCCTCATAACTGTCTCTTGGAGAGTTCAAAATTTTAACGCTTTACATAATTAAATATGAGGTATTAAAGCTTCGCAGGGCAGAGGCACTAATGAAATTTTCACGAGAGAAAAGTCGAGAGGATGTGTTGAACTTGGGAAATATAATTTTTTAACAATGTTACTGAATAAATTTGATTATTTTAACCAATTAGTTTTTTCTGGGATGTAGCATTATTTTATTTTGTCAAGTGCAGACCTGTCTGCAGACGCTCTCGATTAGAAATATTTATATTAAATTTTGACCTCAATTTACATATTCGACACTTTCTTGAACTAATTGGAAACACATAAGTTTTGAATCTCTGCCAGTGATCTCTTCTTATAGCATTATACGTATTAGAAGGAATAAATAGCAATTAATGAGCAATAACCATAAAATTTTAGCATAAAACTAAGCAATGAAGAGTAAATAGCAATGAAATTTTAATTCTTCATTATCTAATTTATCCTTCAAGATTTATTTCATTATCTTCATTATAATTCATTATCTTATAGGTTCATTTTATTAAATCTACATTTAACTTATTTTAAACTACTAACTACTATTTTAACTATATAAGTTTTCATTAAAGGCAACTACACATTCTAATTTTTGAATTAAAAAAAAAACATGAAAGAAGAAAAAAAAATATTGTAACGAACCATATGATATCTATATGGTTATACAAATTTCATCCAATGAATATTTTTCAATGTGATTTAACTTTAAAATATCCAAAAGATTCTAAAAAAAATGTTTTAATAGTAGATAGAATAAATGACACCTATTTTTATTACTGAAGTATGATTTATTTTTACAAATTTCTTAAGTTCCTTTATTCTGTATAGATATAGAATAAAGGACACTTAAGAAATTTTTAAATTCGATTTCAACTTCAAATTTACCAAGCCTTGCTATACACATGTTTGTAGATATAACACTGCGAATAAAATACTTTTTGTTGTAGAAAAACTTCTAAATAAAGATTTTCTCCAACAACCAGAAAAATGCCTAATACTATCACTGAAAGGACGACAAAACTGCTGCTCTAAGCATCATGAATTTTTGAACCGAACCGAAAAACTATGGCCCAATAATTCCAAGATAAACAGCACTAAGTTCCATATACTATCTTTTCAATTTTTAATACCTTAAATCACTTGAAGCTCGCGGATTGGAAAAGACCGGTACAAGCAGAATCTTGACGAATAGAGTCTTGACTCCAGGGAACAAATAAAAGTAAAGAGATCTGGAATAAATTTTCGTCCATTCAACAGACGTCGAGTTATAAAGCTTCCGGTGGAAATTTGCGGTCTCTTCCATCAAGGATTCTATTGATATATTGGTTAAAGATACAAACTTCTTTTTCTTCCCTAACTTTGCTGCTGATGCAATTTTTTCCCTGTTTTTTGAGTAATATATTTCCCTATTTGAGTTCTTGTGAGGGATGCTTACAGGATATTGTAGTATGCGGAAACTGTTATGCCATTTTTTTGATATTATAATAAGTAAAATGAGTTTTTATTTGATGAAGATCTTAGATCTGTGTAATTCAGGGAGAGTGCAATCAATTTTTGTTCCTATAAAGTTCCAGGAGCAAGTCCAAAATTAAATTTTGGTTTAGTTTTTGATTAATAAATTTGATCAACCATTCAATAGAAAGAGAAAACTCAAGGTTAGAGAAAAAAGAGTTGGTTTGATTTGTAGCTCTGCGGTCATTTTGTGCACACTTTGGGCTAATTAGACCAGGACCTACAGTTTAACGTGGATTACGAACCACTAATATACATCTATGCCACCACTAAGATTGGAATCTGATACAAGTGTTGGAATAAATAAATGGCGATGAAAAAAATGTAAAATTATTATTTTTATTTTTGATATTTTAAATTTAAAATATCCAAAAATTCTAAAAAATGTTTTAATAGTATGTAGAATAAATGACACCTATTTTTATTACTGAAGTAGGATTTATTTTTACAAATTTATTAGGTGTTCTTCATTTTCTCTCTGTATATATATATACATATATATATATATACAGTCTGAGTAAACACTTTAAGGCCAGTAGACATTTTTGAGAAAATGGGAACATTTAAACTGAGGAATTAAAATACCATTTGATTGATACTTATTGAGCTTAAATAAAAGTAAAAAAAGAAGGAAAATTAATTTGCGAATATTTTATTATTAGAAAATATTACAGAACACACAGATGAATATTTGAGCCTGAGTAAAAACTTTAAGGCCAACATAGAAAATAACATATAAGAAAAAAATTACAAATTCTTAGAAGGTTGTGTAGGAGCCATTACTTCGAATTACTTCAAATATTCTTGTTTTCATGGATGAAACGAGTTTTTGACAAAGGGTGGGGTCGGTTTTATACCACTCATCTTCGATAGTAGATTTTAGCTCTATTGTTGATGTAAAATGTCTCCCATTTGCATAAACTCTTCTTGCTAAGTCAGCCCAAAGGTTCACGATTGGGTTGAGGTCAGGTGATTCAACATTGTTGACTTGGAACCAATTTTTTGTGCTGTTACTCGAATGGATCGGTGCATTGTCTTGCTGATATTTCCAATTTTCTCCAGCAAGACATTCAGCATTTGGCAAAAGTTGATTTGTTAGGACATTTTGGTATCCTTGTGAATTCATTCTACTTGAAATAAATGCAATTGAGCCCACACAATTGTAAAAAAAACCGCCTCAAGTCATGACAGACCCTCCACCTAATTGGCGCTTGGAGAATATTTCTTTTTCATTTCTTATATCATGCCAGTAGGAATTCCAGCCATCTGGTCCATCCAAATTCCATTTTTTTTCGTCAGAAAAAAAAAACCATTGGTTGTCCCAGGTCATGACTTTCTGGCCAAAGTTCAAACGCTCTATTTTGTGTCTCTGCAGTAACTGAGGCTTAGTCAATTTTGCTGTATAAGTGTACCTTCTAGACCTTCTAATTGTGTTATAAATCGTTTTTTGACAAACTTTTAAACCTGTCGTCGGAATCAGTTTCCTGGTTGAGTACTTTCCAGTAGATGCAAGTTGACAAACTCTTCTTTCACCACGCGAGGACAAAGCTTTAGGTCTTCCCCTAGTATTCTTATTACCATAATTGTCTTTCAATTTTAAAAAATTGTTGACTGCAGTCTTTGATCTTCCTATCTTTATCGCAATAACGCGACTACTCATTCCTGTTGAAGACAAAGCTTCGATCTGTCCTCTTTGACGATCAGTTAACTTCTTACCCTTCGCCATCTTCACAAAGATCACCAATACTTCTAAGAAATGTATGACAAATATGAAAAAAACAGCGTTGTCACAAGCTAGTAGTTGCAATGATAATTACACGATTATATTATATTTATTTTTAAAAAATGACTGGTGGCCTTAAAGTTTTTACTCAGGCAGATATACTACCTTTGTAAATAACCACACGTTTCTCATAATTATTTATTTACAAATTATGTTTATAGCATTTATTTCTTATCAATGAACTTTAATAATTAATATTATTTGAATCCCTTTTATTTCATTTTACAATTTCTCAAAAATTTTTACTGGCCTTAAAGTTTTTTACTCACACTGTATATGTATATAATACACACACACACACACACACACACACATACACACACACACACATACACACACACACACACACACACATATATATATATATATATATATATATATATATATATATATATATATATATATATATATAGAGAGAGAGAGAGAGAGAGAGAGAGAGAGAGAGAGAGAGAATAAAGAACATTAAAGAAATTTGTAAACTTGACTTCAACATCAAATTATTGACCTTTTACAATATTTATAGATACAACACTGTTTATAAAATACTTTATGCTGTAAAAAAAACTTCTAAATAAAGAATTTCTCCAACAACAAGAAAAATGCCTGATACTATCACTGAAAGAAAAACAAAACTGCCGTTCTCAGCATCATGCATTTTTGAACCGAACCAAAAAACTATGGCCCGATAATTCCAATATAAACAGCACTAAGTTCCATGTACTATCTTTTCAATTCTTAATACCTTAAATCACTTGAAGCTCACGGATTGGAAAAGACCGGTACAAGCAGAATCTTGACGGAGAGAGTCTGGACTCCAGGGAACAAATAAAAGTAAAGAGATCTGGAATAAATTTTCGTCCATCGAACCGACGTCGAGTTCTAAAGTTTCCGGTGCAAATTTGCTGCCTTCTTCTATCAAGGATTCTATTGATATATTGGTTAAAGATACAAACTTCCTTTTCTTCCCTAACTTTGCTTTTCATGCAAGTTTTTCCCACTTTTAGAGTAATATATTTCACTATTGGAGTGCTTGTGAGTGATGCTTACAGGGTATTGTAGTATGCGGATACTGTTATGCCATTTTTTGATATTTTAATAAGTAAAATGAGTTTTTATTTGTTGAAGATCTTAGATCTGTGTCATTCAGGGAGAGTGCTATCAATTTTTGTTCCTACAAGTTCCCGGAGCAAGTCCAAAAGTAAATTTTGGTTTAGTTTTTGACTAATAAATTTGATCAACCATTCAATAGAAAGAGATTTATCTGTTCTTTTCAAAAAATCAAGGTTAGAGAAAAAAGAGTTTGGTTTGGTTTGTAGCTCTACGGTCATTTTGTGCACACTTTGGGCTAATTAGACCAGGACCTACAATTTAACGTGGATTACGAACCACTAACATACATCTATGCCACCACTAAGATTCGAATCTGATACAAGTGTTGGAATAAATAAATGGCGATGAAAAAAATGTAAAATTATTATTTTTTTTTTGATAATATTTTAAATTTAAAATATCCAAAAATTCTAAAAAATGTTTTAATAGTATGTAGAATAAATGACACCTATTTTTATTACTGAAGTAGGATTTACTTTTACAAATTTATTAGGTGTTCTTCATTTTCTCTCTCTATATACACTGAAGTGTCAAAAGTCATGGGATAGCAATATGCAAATTTTCAGATGGCAGTAGCATCGCGTAGAACAGGTATAAATGCGCAGTGCTTTCGCAGAGCTTTCATTTCTGTTCAAGTTTTCCATGTGAAGAGGTTTTTGACGTGATGATGACCGCACGACGGAATTAACAGACTTTGAACGCGGAATGTTAGTTGGAGCTAGAAGCATGGGTCATGCCATTTCGGAAATCGTTATTGAATTCAACATTCCCAGATCCACTGTGTCAAGAGTGTGCCGAGAATATGAAATTTCAGGCATAACATCCCACCATGGACAGCGCAGTGGTCGACCGCCTGCACTTAACGACCGAGACCGGCGACGTCTGCAAAGAGTCGTAAATTCTAACAGACAAGCAACACTGCGTCAAATAACCGCAGAAATCAATGTGGGACGTACAAGGGACTTGTCTGTTAGAACTGTGCGGAGAAATTTGGCTTTCTTGGGCTATTCCAGCAGAAGACCGACTCGAGTGCCTTTACTGACAGAACGACATCGCTTGCAGCGACTCTCGTGGGCACGTGAGCATGTCGGTTGGTCCCTAGATGAATGGAAAACCGTGGCCTGGTCCGATGAGTCACGATTTCAGTTGGTAAGAGCTGATAGTAGGGTTCGAGTGTGGCGCAGACCCCACGAAGCCATGGACCCAAAGTGTCAGCAAGGCACTTTTCAAGCTGGTGATGGCTCCGTAATGGTGTGCACTGTTTTTCATGGAATGGACTTGGTCCTCTGGTGCGACTGGACCGAACATTGACTGGAATTGCTTATGTTCAGCTACTTGAGATCACTTGCAGCCATTCATGGACTTCATGTACCCAAACAACGATGGGATTTTTATGGATGACAATGCGCCATGTCACCGGACCACAACTGTTCGCGATTGGTTTGAAGAACATTCTGGACAATTCCAACGAATGATCTGGCCACCTAGATCGCCCGACATGAATCCCATCGAGCATTTATGGGACATCATCGAGAGGTCTGTTCGTGCCCAAAATCTTCCTTCATCAACGCTTTCACAATTATGGACGTCTATCGAGACAGCATGGCTCAATATTCCTGCAGAAGACTTCCAACGACTTGTTGAGTCCATGCCACGTCGAGTTGCTGCACTTCGCTGGGCGAAAGGAGGGCCGACACGAATCTAAGAGGTATCCCATGACTTTTGTCACTTCTGTGTATATATACATATATATATATATATGTATATAATACACACACACACACACACATATATATATATATATATATATATATATATATATATATAGAGAGAGAGAGAGAGAGAGAGAGATAGAGAGAGAGAATAAAGAACATTAAAGAAATTTGTAAATTTGATTTCGACATCAAATTATTGACCTTTTACAATATTTATAGATACAACACTGTTTATAAAATACTTTATGCTGTAAAAAAACTTCTAAATAAAGAATTTCTCCAACAACAAGAAAAATGCATGATACTATTACTAAAAGAAAGACAAAACTGCTGTTCTAAGCACCATGAATTTTTGTACTGAACCAAAAAACTATGACCCAATAATTCCAAGATAAACAGCACTGAGTCCCATATACAATCTTTTCAATTCTTAATACCTTAAATCACGTGAAGCTCACGGATTGGAAAAGACCGGTACAAGCAGAATCTTGACGGAGAGAGAGTCACCCCGGGGAACAAATAAAAGTAAAGAGATCTGGAATAAATTTTCGTCCATTCAACCGACGTCGAGTTATAAAGCTTCCGGTGGAAATTTGCTGTCTTCTTCCAACAAGGATTCCATTGATGTATTGGTTGAAGGTACGAACTTTCTTTTCTTCCCAACTTTGCTGTTGGTGCAATTTTTTTTCCTCTTTTAGTATAATTTTTTCCCTATTGGAGTGCTTGTGAGTGATGCTTACAGGGTATTGTAGTATGTGGAAACTGTTATGACATTTTTCTGACGTTTTAATGACTTTTATTTAAAGAAGATGTTAGATTCACGCGTGATTTAGAGAGGGTAGAATCAAGTCTAGGAGCAAGTCCAAAATTAAGTTTTGGTTTATTTTTTGTGATATATTTGATCAGGTATTCAATAGATAGTGATTTATCTGTTCTTTTCAAAACTCAAAGCTGGGGGAGGGGAGATTTACGATGATCTAGACATGTTGTTGTAGGTAGATAGAATAAAGAACTTGCTAAATGGTGTTTAAAATAATGGTGTTCAAATTAATTTATATTACCAGAAGAAAATTTATGGTAATAAATTCTAAGTGAATTTCTGGTAACACAAATTAATCTGCCAAATGATATATATTTGGTTATTAAATGTCTCTTCCAAACATATCCTCTAATGTTAAAATAATTTTGGAGAAAAATGTACTTTACATTCTTCTTCATTGACGCAACAGCCCCATGGTAGGCCAAGGCCGACTGCCTACTTTTCATATTTCGAGACTGGCAATGTTATCTTTTTACCGGATACGATTGTCAGCCCTACGCGTAATACTCTACAGTTGTATTAGAAAGGGAACTATGGTTTAAAGTGGATTCAGAACCACTACAAACATCTATGGCGCCGCCGAGACTTGAACCCAAACACGTGGCAATGAACACCAGAGCATTGCACTTTACATTATACTGTTATTATAATTAATTGAAAAAGATATTCCATTTTAAAATCGATTCCTTTTATTAATAATAAAAAAAGTCATTTCTGAAGTGACATTAAAGGGTTTGATTTAATTATAAAAACATTATGAAAAAATTAAAAATATATTTATAGTTAAAACTTTAGCAAATTTTTTAATTTAAAGAATTTTAATTAAAAAACCAGCTTTATATGTAGTATATATAGAGGAAAACAAACTGAAATATAAATTTCGAATAATTATTTTATTTATGGAAATCATGTTACATAAATTTGAAATTTTCTTGCCGTCTTCGAATGATTGATATACTGGCTAAATGTACCTTCTATCTTTTCTTTTGACTTTGCTGTTGATTTAATGTTGCCTCTGCTCTTGAGACAAATCTTTTCTTTATCTTTTAAAATGCCGATGAATACTGTTGACCTTATTCCAATAGGCAGAAATTGTAACTTCTCTTATCAAGACAATATCGTGATAAACCGCAGTACTGTGCATAGTAATTAATTTGGAACAAGTTTAAGATAAAAACGAGATAAAAGCTCTTTACTTTGTAGGTGATTAATTTGATCTGGTATTCGATAAAATGATATCTCTTTTTATTTGCTTTCAAAAGATCAATAGAATGAAAGAAGGACTTGTGATGATTCAGGAAATCCTATCAGTAGGCATATTTACAAGTAGGTAGCTATAACAAAGAATCTACTGACGTAGATATTTAAGTTTTTTTGTTACACCTATTAATTCTCCTATAGAATGATATTAATTCGAAAGACTGGGTTTCTAAATATGTTTAATATTGGGTGTGTTTATTAATGATGTTTTATTCTTAAAATGGAATTTTTTTGAAAGTCTCCTTTATTCTATATATAGAATAAAGGACACTTAAGAAATTTGTACTCCGGATTTAGACTTCAAATTTACGAAGTCTTGCTATATACAATTTATTAATGGAATCCTTCAGTTATTGAACTTGTGTAATGTTTATAGATACAACACTGCGATTAAAATTCTTTCTGCTATAAAAAACTTCTAAATAAAGTTTTTCTCCAACGACAACTACAAGAAAAAAATACTTGATACTATCACTGAAAGAAAGACAAAACTGCTGTTCTAAGCAACATGAATTTTTGAACCGAACCAAAAAAACTATGGCCTCCTAAAAAGCTATTTATTCTTTTCAAAAACCCAGACTAGAGAAAAAGGGCTTGGTTTGGTTTGTCGCTCTACGGTCATTTTGTGCACACTTTAGGCTAATTTGACCAGGACCTACAGTTTAACGTGGATTACGGACCACTAACATCCCTCCATGCCATCTCTAGGATTCGAACCTGATACAAGTGCTAGAATAAATAAATAGCAATGAATAATCATTAAAAAATTGTAGAATTATTATTTTTATTTTTCATAATATTTCAAATTTAATGTATTCAAAAATTTTAAAATTTATTTTAATAGTATATAGAATAAATGGCACCCATTTTTATTACTGAAGTATGATTTATTTGCCAGTCTTTTTTAAGTGTCCTTTATTCTCTCTATATAGAATAAAGGACACTTAAGAAATTTCTAAACTCGATTTCAACTTCAAATTTTCCAAGCCTTGCTATTTACACTTTATTAATGAAATCCTTCACAATATTGATTCTCTACGATATTTATAGATACAACACTGTGAATAAAATTCTTTCTGCTGTAAAAAAACTTCTAAATAAAGATTTTCTCCAACAACAACAAGAAAAAATGTTTGATACTATCACTGAAAGGAAGACAAAACTGCTGTTCTAAAACATCATGAATTTTTGAACCGAATCAAAAACTATGGCCCAATAATTCTAAGATAAACAGCACTAAGTCATACCATCTTTTCAATTCTTAATACCTTAAATCACTTAAAGCTCACGGATTGGAAAAGACCGGTACAAGCAGAATCTTGACGGAGAGAGTCTTGACTCAGGAACAAATAAAAAAAGTAAAGAGATCTGGAATAAATTTTCGTCCATTCAACCGACGTCGAGTTATAAAGCCTCCGGTGGAAATTTGCTGTCTTCTTCCGCCAAGGATTATATATATATATATTGGTTGAGGGTACAAACTTTCTTTTTCTTCCCTAACTTCGCTGCTGATGCAATTTTTTCCCCCTCTTTTTTAGAGTAATATTTTTCCCTATTGAGTGCTTGTGAGTGATGCTTTCAGGGTATTGTAGTATGTGGAAACTGTTATGACATTTTTCTGATATTTTAATAAATAAAATCACTTTTTATTTGATAAAGATGCTAGATCACCAAAATAAAGTTTTCGTTAATTTTTTTAGCAATAAATTTGACCAGTCATTCAATAGAAAGATGTTTATCTAATCTTTTCAAAACTCAAGACCAGAGAAAAGGCGTGAGATTTATTATGATCTAGATATATTGTTATAGGTAGATATAATGAAGAACAATCTGAATGGTGCTTACAAAAATCAGTTTAAAAATTAATTTATGTTACGAGAAGCAAATTTATAGTAATACTAATTGTAAATGCTTCTGGTAACACAAATTAATGTGCCAAATGATATATTTGGTTATTAAATATCTCTTCCAAACATACCTTCTAATGTTAAAATAAGTATGAAGAAAAATATATTTTACTTTATTCTGTTATTAAGATGAATTGAAAAAACAAAATATTCATTTGAATATTGATTCCTTTTATTAATAATACAACCCTTTAAAATGCAGACATAAAAGGGTTTTATTTATTTATAAAATTATTATGAAGAAATTAAAAATTTATCTATTGTAAAAATTTAGCCAATTGTATAATTTAAAGAATTAAATTTAAAAAAAAACCGTTACATGCAATGTATGCAGGAAAACCAACTGAATTATAAATTAGAAAATAAAAATTATGAATCAGAACTTGACTTGATTTGGTGCTTTGAGATGTATGCTCGCTGACACTGCTTTATCTCAAATTATTCAAATTTTTTTGTTCTCTTTTTTTGATAATCAAACATAATTTCAGAAGTAAAAATCAGAAAATAAAAAACTGAACTATAAATTTAAATAATATTTTTTTATTTATGGAAGTCTCATGTTACATAAATTTCTATTTTTCGTCTACGAATTATTGATATACGAGTTACGGCTAAATGCACCAACTATCTTTTCTTTCTCTGACTTTTCTGTCGATGCAATATCCTCCATTTTGTGGTAAATCTTGTCTTCTTTTTTGAAATGTAATGAATATTGTTGACTGGATACTGTAATAGGCTTTAAATTGTATTTCATCTAACTGACATTTTCGTTGATAAAATTGCATTGTGAAGGTAATCAATTTTGGAACAAGTTTAAGATAAAAGATATAAAAGTATAAGATAAAAGTTTTTTATTTTGTAGGCGATTAATTTGATCTGGTATTCGGATAAAATGAAATCTCTCTATTTGCTTTCTCAAAAGATCAATAGAATGAAAGAAGGATTTGTG
>BPLQ01004061.1:42500-262207 GCA_021605075.1 Caerostris darwini | reverse complement strand
TTTTCAATGTTTTGAAATTGTCGATTATTATAAAATGAATTTTTTTGTAATAGAATGAATATCTTTATAGTAGAAATGAATTTTTGTTCTTCCGGTTTTAATGAACACTACTTCTGCAGTGTGAACAAGACATTTTTCAAAATTCAATTTAGCATTCTAAAATGGATCTAGCCCAGATTTCCACTTTAATTTTTCCTGTAGTGAAAATACTGATTCCTACCGTATACTTTGTAATACCGGAAAATTATTATTAAAATCAATTACTAGGCAATCATATTACATCACTCCACAAGTCTGATCTATCTTTTCAACCGAACATTTGGAGATGGTTCTTGGCCGCATTAAAAGATTATTATAAGCATCCCAATGCATCTTAGTATAATATCAGAAGGATTATCGGATCGATTTTACTGTAGGGACATGTTAAAAAGGGACCCATGTACCCTTAGGGACATGTTAAAAAGTGGGGAATTCCCTCAGGTTTGGAAAATGGCTTGATACCGTTGATAGTGGTTGAGATTTCTGTCGTCCGTAGGTATTAGGACAAGTTTTTACCTAAATTTATAAATGAAAGACTCTCAACCACCCTAAAAATTAAACACCCATTTGAATGACCTCCATGTTGGGGAAAAGTTTTTGATAAATTTATAACAAAGACTCTCCTACTTCTTAGAAAATAAACATCTCCTTAATGACCTTCAGTTCGGCTTCAGGAAACAACGCTGTACAATTAATGCTCTTCAAAGAATTAAAAACTTCGTTCATAATGCTGAAGAGAAGAATCACTTATATTTCAAACTCTCTGACAGATCGAACTTAAACCATGGGGAATACTGGAACATTTACATTAATGATTGACTTTGCATGACTATGCATTGACTTTGGACATTCCGTCATTGTCCAAGCATTTGCGGATGACATTATCTCAATGATCAGTGCTCCTGCCTTACCCCACTTTTCCAGTTTCCTCTTAAGGAAATTGAGAATTTGATTATTAACAATAAGCTGCGGATAAATCATGACAAAAGTCTTTACTATTGTCTCTAAAAGGAGATATAGCCGCATACCATCCATCAAAGTAGGAAACCACAAAATTAAATACCAGAAGCCGATTAAATATCTTGGAGTCACAATAGACAGAAATTTGAACTGGAATTAACATCTTGATAAAATCGCTGACAAAATTAATAAAATTACAAATAAATTAAATAGAATTAAAAGAGCAACTTGGGGTCTTACCCCACAGATTAAAAAAGAAATTTACCATAAAGTCACCGAAAAATTATCATGTATGGCTTTAAAATCTGGTTCAGAGATCAAGTCAAACAAAATATCAAACTCAACAAGCTCCAGAGGATTGGGTTGTTAAACGTAACCAAGTGTTACAGTCTCAAATGAAGCCCTATTTATACTTGCAGGAATTCCTCCAATTCAGTTTACTCTTCGTAACCTACTTAGATTCTACCAGCTTAAAACCTTAAAGAAAGACATATCTATAAATAATAATCTTATTAAATTTACTGATTTAGAAGACAAACCTTCACTAGACCCACCCTGCGAAAAAACTGAAATAGAATGGAGCTATTTTCAACAAGAAAGAGGGTACCATATCTACACAGATGGATAAAAAATTAATAACCCCACTGGATGCGCAATAACTATTTACAAAGATGGCAAAAGAAATTTGTCATTTCATTTTGAATAGACTTAACAATGAGGCCACAGTCTACTTGGTAGAGCTTAAGGCCATTGAAATTGCGGCCAACTACATCACCTCTAATCATATTAAGAATGCGAAAATCATTTCTGATTCCAGATCCGTCCTTGTAAACTTAATAATCCATCCAACAATAGCCACCACATTAAGCATCTCAAGAGCATCATTCAAAATTCCCATCTTAATATTAAACTCCAATGGGCCAAGCACACACAGGCATCATTAGACATGAGGCCGCAGATACCTATGCTAAACATGCTACTACCAAACTCCAAATTGAATACCATTTTAAATTCCCTTTTTCTTTTGTTAAAAAACTTATTCTACAAGATACCCTTCAAACTTGGCAAACTCATTGGAACAATACTGATAAAGGAATAGCAGTTTTTAATATCTGTCCTTTAATCAGCATTAAAAGAATACAAGGTAATTTCTACCTAATCAATTAATCACTGGTCATGGGACTATCGCCTCATAACAACACAAATTTTTCAATAGGAATCCTATTTGTAAATGTGGTATTCATATAGAAGACAAAAAGCATATCATCTTTCAATGCAACGAATGGAAAGATATTAGACAAAAAATCTTCCCTAGTAACTTTAATAATCTCACTCTCCTGATCAATAAAAGGACCAGGACTGGCATCGAAAATATTATGAAAAATAAATTTCAACAAATTATCTCTGATCTCTCCCAATAGTCTTTACTAACTACTCTCACATGCTCTTCAATATAACCGTTTGTCAAGAATTCTTAAAGTACTACGACGTACTCAATACTATGGACTTTTCACCATTACAGTGGACTTTAATCATTATTAAGTGGACTTTGTTCTTCCATTTATTTTTATTTTATTATTCTTTCTTGTATGTATAAATGTCTCCATTTTCTTATTTTGTGCACCGTTTATGCGTTTGTCTCTTTTGTTTTTCTCAAAATATCTGCAACCTATTTGTATTTATTTTTTCAATAAAGTTTGGAGTTTGGCCTGCTCCCACGGAGGGGAGGGGGGGTACTCGGTTGCTCGGCCCGGCGTCTTGAGGCGGATTCCTCTTGTTTGGGGTTGCTGCTGCAACACTGATAATCTGTTTCGTGTGCCCTCGGACTGGACGATTTATCTCTCGAATTACCCTTAGCGACATACATACATCTCTGTGATTTAGTTACAGAAGAAAATTATTTGTGTATTTTTCAATGATATTGAATTTAACAGTAAAAAGGTTAAACCAACATAATGTGAATGGACAAACATGTAAAACTGTGCAGGATTCCCTCGCCAAAATATATACATTTCCGTTTGTAGACAGCCCGTTATAGTATAGAAACAATTTTTCAATTCTCTTTTGATGCCTGAATGGAAAACTCCTTTAATTTGTGAACAATGTCCTGTTTTGCATCCTACTTGCTTGTATTCCGACCAACAGTTCATATGCTTTCAATATGGCGATCCATAGTTATGGATAAATTTGTTATAAACAGCACATGAAATTTGTTTTCAAATATTTAAGAATCTCAATATATTTTGTCTCTTTGAAGACAAATGTTTCTATTCTATTTAAAAATAAATTTTGGATTTAAAATTCAACGTAAGTCCTCTCCACTTACGTCATATTAGGTAGAAAATGGCCTAGTTCTACAATCATGAAAACTTAACAATTCATTTAAGAAAATACATCAAACGCAAGCACCTTTCAGCTATCAAACGCAATTCTGAAACAATACATGCTTATTTTGTCCTCTTTATTTCTTCAAGCTATGAAGATTAAAAAACACTTTTTAACTTAAAAATTACATTATTGGAAAATCACGGAATTTCAATTCATGCAAATAATGTTAGAACAAAATACTTAAAAC
The DNA here is from genome assembly GCA_021605075.1 of Caerostris darwini. NCBI lineage: Eukaryota > Metazoa > Arthropoda > Arachnida > Araneae > Araneidae > Caerostris > Caerostris darwini. The sequence continues at coordinate 258,633 of BPLQ01004061.1, read as the reverse complement.
ATTTTAAAAATTGACATCTAAAATCTTTTTCCTTTTAAAAAAATATTTGAAATGTTACATAGAAACAAGGAAAAAGAATTCAATTATCAGGATAGATAAAATCGATGCTTAACAAATGGAAAAGATATTACCAGATTATTATTGAATGCTGAAGAAGAATTTGTGGGTGTATCAGATGCAATATAAATATGTGAGAACTTCGTGTTTAAAAGGAAAGAAAGAAAAGCATACCGACGACACTAAAACACTGCTTTCTCGTGATTTTAAAAAAGCAAGATTTCAATGTCAAATCGTTTGGAAGATGAGCTAAAACTCTGATTACATTTTTCAATATGACGTGAAGATTCTTCGAGGAAAATAGGATTTCAAAAAGAAAGCCGCATGTCCCACGAATTCATTTGTAACCAACAAAAGAGTTAAGTGATTTCAGATATCGTTTTAGAAATCCGGGCCACATTTCAATTTTTCGCACAGAACTTATTGCTATAAAAATGCCTTCAACCTTGCTTTGGAATCTGGTGTATGGATTTTAACTGATAGCAAAAGCTCTATCCAATTCCTGAGGGATTGGCCGCTCATTCTGGATAAGTTAGGACAGGATATCATCGCCAATTTGGCTGCTTCTTCCCAGGTCGGTTCTGTGTGTTTGTGGATTTTCTCATGTGGGTATATATGGGAACGAAGTTGCTGATCTGCTTGCCGGGGAGGGTAGAGAACTTCGCACTGCTCCTTCCACCGATCTACGAGCTTCTGAGGTATATTCTCTATATCTGGTCAAAGTAAGTACAGCTTGGAAAATTCTACTTAAGCATGACTGATATGCCGCCAAGTACCTTGGAGTGCACTTGCTCAAGATTTGCTCAGACTGCTTTATCTAGGTTAAGGACTGGCCACATAAGGAGTTTAACCTTCAAAGGAAATGCGAGGAATTATGCCTATTGCCACTACTTCTTCCTCTCATATCGTTGATTGTATTGGTGTCTCTGTGAGGCAACTGTTGTATGAGGGAGAGACTGCTTTTGATAAATTAAAATGACGTCTTTTGGATCTGGTTTAGGGGTCTAAACCAGGAAGATAAGCAACAATAATAACATAAACAAAAGCAAAATAATTTCAAAATTTAAACGAATGATGTCAATGTAAAAGTATTGATATTTAAGAATTATTTTTAAAACTTGATTAAGGTCACCATGTAAAAGCGTATTTTTCAATAAAAAAGAAAAGATGGATGTGTGCAAATAAACTTAGAATATAGATTTCCAGAATTTGCAAACTCCATTTCACTGGGGATTCGTTTTCGAATGGAAAGACAAGAGGTGGACATGAAACAAACCAAACCTATCATTTATAGTGATCAAAAGCTCCCCACCCCTCCTTTTTTTAAAGAGAACAATTCTAATAAATCACGAAACGTAAGGATTTCTGCTTTTGAAAGTCCCCAATTATACATTTTCCAGCAGGTTCTTGAAGTTTTCAAATCCTGAGGAAAGACTTGTAATTAAGACAGACTTGTATCCTTTATCACTAACATATGGCGCTAGTAATATCGAAAGCGCAGTAACAATTAAACATTCGTGAATAATCTCATTGATTCGAGAAAGTTCTGGTGCATTCCACTCACTTCGAAATAGCAGTATTACACCGATCCCTGTATTTTTTTTATCCAACTTATTACAGCAGCAATAAGCTATTCGTTGTCGCGGGCCGGATTTGGCCCGCGTACGGTAGTTTGGAGACCCCTGATCTACAGCATTAATCATCTCCCTATTTAATGCAATGTTGGAAAACCTTTCTCCCCAAAAATTATATTCATTACTCTTAGTTACCATTTAATTTTTTTTTTTTTTTTTTTTTTTTTTTTTTGGAAGGGGGACTTTCTAATTATTCATAATACCAATGTTCGAAATTGTTTGTTCTTTTCCATTTATAAATATCCCAACATACTCACGGAACACTGCGCATATCACATATTCAGAATCTCTATGAAGAACTTGGTCGAAAGAAGACCGAGTTACTTAGTTTCAGAATTTTTATATTTAAATGGCTAGTTTTAACTGTCTAGATAAATGAAAATTCTAACACTGTTCAGATGCAAAGTCAACACTTAAAGAATTATTCTTTTGACAATAAAACCCTGGTGAAACAGTCAAGAAATTTCAGTCCTAATAATGTATAAATGTAACTCGATATAAAGGATCGTCGTGGATACTTTTAAATACTTTCAAAAAAAAAAAAAAAAAAATTTTAGGTTTATTGAAAGAAAATATTAAAATGTATCTTCATTAGTAACATTATGTTAAACTTATAGATAATTTTCGGCCTTTCACGAAAGAACGAATTAATAACAAACGTTTAAAAATACAGAAGGAAAAAAAAAAAAAAAGCATGTCCTGTTGATTGTGGGTATTACTGAAGTTTTCTGAGTGACATGTCAAATTTTCGAACACTATATGTGAAACAAATTAGATCTCTCCAGCAAAATTGCAACATGAAATTTGAAAAAAAGTACACTTAATACATTGCCAACATAAATAATAAGTAAACACTTCGGAAAATATTTATATATTTTCCCATTTTTTAACATATTTTTCGGTTTGATTTGTCGCCTCTACTGTCCTTTTTTTTTTTTTGCAAACTGTCGGTTAATTAGACAAGGACTTACAGTTTAACGTGGATTCCGAACCACTCAGAAACATCCATGAACAACGCCAGGATTCGAACATAAAGCCCATGGTACCAAAGGCCAGAGCGCTAGCCAATTAGCCATCAGACCACCATGACATTTTCGGAGCGTAATCACTCTTGCGGCGTCCACCCACCAAAACATTCTGCATAAACTGAAATATCATCGAAGCATCCCCACAAAAATAGAAAAGCTGATTCTTAGAGCTACAATTAAGCAACGCTATTTTATTCAAATCATCATGACTGACCCAAATGTTTACTAATTCTCCTCTTGTTTCATCTTCAGTGATATTCTTTATGAATTTATTACTAATCCCTTACTTATGCTATTCATTATTGTTAGAATACAAGAAGATACAAAGAGCTTAAATATTTTTGAATAATTTCATATCGTAATTTCCCAACTGCTTAAGATATCACTAAAAGAAGTTAGAAATTTTTACCAGTCGGTAAATAAAATTAGAAAAGAATTTAATCCCAGAACAGTGACTTGCGGAAAGCCATCCTTTATCTATAATGGTGAAATCCTTATAGATAAAGGAGAAGTCCCAGCAACATGGAACCATTTTAAAAATCTTATTTCTGTTAAAGACTCTCCAGTAGATCAGATGGATACAATTGGCTAGGTGAAAAAACCCTTCAGAGCAGGATGAGGAGTATAGTGCGCCGACAACAAATCCTGCAGAACAGGATGATATATGTAGGATGTCAACACTGTATCAAGTTGAATTAGCAGTTAAAAATCTAAATCATATTAAATCTCCTATACTTGACGGTATCAAGGGAGAACTGCTCAATATCAATGACCCAACACTGCCCAGAGTTACATATTATAGCTGGATCTAGATTTCAAACAAATGCCAATCGAATGGGAAAAGGATCTATCTGTCCAATTTTCAAAAAAAGGTGACAGACAGGTTTCAGTGTTATAATTATCGAGGAATCGCACTTTTAAACACTACATTTAAAATCCTCTCTAATATTTTATCACGACGATTGCAAAAATGTGCATCCAAAATCAATGGAAGTTACCAATGTGGTTTCCAGCAGAGGAAATCCATCATAGACCATCTACATTCAATTAGACAAATTAAAAAAAAAAAAAAAAAAAAAAAAAAAAACCCACTAAAGAATACAGTATAGACATATATCACCTCTTCATTGACTTCTAAACTGCTTATGACAGCATTGATAGGAAAAGATTATTGAAAAACTCCATCATTCAATAATCTTTTCAATATACACTGAAGTGACAAAAGTCATGGGATAGCAATATGCAAATTTTCAGATGGCAGTAGCATCGCGTAGAACAGGTATAAATGCGCAGAGCTTTCATTTCTGTTCAAGTTATTCATGTGAAGAGGTTTTGACGTGATGATGACCGCACGACGGGAATTAACAGACTTTGAACGCAGAATGTTAGTTCATGCCATTTTGGAAATCGTTAGGGAATTCAGCATTCCCAGATCCAATGTGTCAAGAGTGTGCCGAGAGTATGAAATTTCAGGCATAACATCCCACCATGGACAGCGCAGTGGTCGACCGCCTGCACTTAACGACCGAGACCGGCGACGTCTGCAAAGAGTCGTAAATTCTAACAGACAAGCAACACTGCGTCAAATAACCGCAGAAATCAATGTGGGACGTACAAGGGACTTGTCTGTTAGAACTGTGCGGAGAAATTTGGCTTTCTTGGGCTATTCCAGCAGAAGACCGACTCGAATGCCTTTACTGACAAAACGACATCGCTTGCAGCGACTCTCGTGGGCACGTGAGCATATCGGTTGGTCCCTAGATGAATGGAAAACCGTGGCCTAGTCCGATGAGTCACGATTTCAGTTGGTAAGAGCTGATGGTAGGGTTCGAGTGTGGCGCAGACCCCACGAAGCCATGGACCCAAACTGTCAGCAAGGCACTGTTCAAGCTGGTGGTGGCTCCGTAATGGTGTGGGCTGTTTGTTCATGGCATGGACTTGGTCCTCTGGTGCGACTGGACCGAACATTGACTGGAAATGCTTATGTTCAGCTACTTGGAGATCATTTGCAGCCATTCATGGACTTCATGTACCCAAACAACGATGGGATTTTTATGGATGACAATGCGCCATGTCACCGGGCCACAACTGTTCGCGATTGGTTTGAAGAACATTCTGGACAATTCCAACGAATGATCTGGCCACCTAGATCGCCCGACATGAATCCCATCGAGCATTTATGGGACATCATCGAGAGGTCTGTTCGTGCCCAAAATCCTGCACCATCAACGCTTTCACAATTATGGACGTCTATCGAGACAGCATGGCTCAATATTCCTGCAGAAGACTTCCAACGACTTGTTGAGTCCATGCCTAGTCGAGTTGCTGCACGTCGCCGGGCGAAAGGAGGGCAGACACGATATTAAGAGGTATCCCATGACTTTTGTCACTTCAGTGTATTTCCTAAGAAATTAATAAACTTGACAAAGACGACTCACAAGAACGTTAAATGTAAATATCAACTCAGATCTTTCAGAGGCTTTTTATACAGAAAAAGGTCAGAGACAAGGAGATGCACTTGTTTGTATCCTGTTCAATACAGCACTTGAAAGGTCTGGCATTCATTATTATAAAATAAAATTTATTAATTATGTATTTAATAAATTTAAATTACTAAAGTGATATATTAAAAAAATGTATATCAAGATTTTTAAAGGTATTCATTTATATAAAGAACATTGCATCTGGTAGTAATAGTAATAGAAATAGTAAAGCACTGGTCATTCCGATTTATGATTCGTGAATAGGTACTTATGAGAAAAAAAAGTGGGAATTCCTGTTGCCATTCATGTGCCACTGGGACATTTTTAAATTCATTTGTTAGATAATTCCCGGTTCTTGAATAGGCACTTACAATCTTAAAAGTGGGAAAAAGTAGAAAGTACATAGCTTTATTGTTCTCCATTGCTTCAGAAAACATTGTCCTATTTGCGAATAACCAACGTGGTTCACACACACACACACACAAAAAAAAAAAAAAAAAAAAAAAAAAAAAAAAATGCTGACCATTTGGATAGAAGGCTATGAAGATTGGAAACATATTATAGAAGCAATAGAAAGACACGAGACATCAAAAAATCACTTAGATTCATGTCTTGAACAATAGCGGTTGCATGAAGCCCTTGATGAAGCACAAAGAGTCCATGATCAAGAAAGAAAAATCTTTTTGGCGCTAAGTACACACAAAACTCTTTAATGTTACTCTGACTCTTTCAATCCGCAATTTAACTTTTCGTGGCCATAGAGAATATGCATATAGCTATGATTCAAGTCCAAGCAGTAAATGCGATTCTATTTTACAAGAATTGTTAAGCAAATCAAAGTTGCAGACAAAATACTTAAATCCGAAATGAGCTTATTGCTATCCTAGTTCAAAAAGTGGTAAAAGAACTGAAAATAAATTACAACCGCGCCATTTTATTCCATTATATTTGATACAACTCAAAATATATCAAAATTAGACCAAATGTGTGAACTCAACCTTTACTGTGTGATTCAGAAAGATGAAAATGAAACTCCTAAGACGCTCGTAATTAAAGAGTTATTTTTCGGATTTTATGAAGTTGAAGATCAAACTGTCTTAATATTGTCCAAACAGATTATAAAATCCATAACTATCAGAAATATTTCTCTGAATAAGTGTTAGGGACAAGATTATAATGGAGCTAATAATATGAAAGGTACTTATGGTGGAGTACAGAAACATATAAAAGATATTGAGCCAAATTTCGTTGTACGTCCATTACACTGCTCATAATTTAAATCTGGTAGTTAATGATCTAGAGTAAAAGAGGTTATAGAAATGCAAACATTTTTTGAAATCGTGCAACAGTTTTAATTTTTTTGGACATATCAAAAAATGAAATATTTTATCAAGTTTTACTTTCTGATAAAGAGCGGGTGTCTTCAACCTTAGTAACATTGAAAACATTAAATCCAATAAAATGAGCTAGACGTTTTGGTGCTATTTTTGATTTAAAAGTTTGTCGAAGTTCAAAATCGCTGTTATTATTTATTATTCTATTAAACTCCAAAGTAGATGGCAGAAATAAGCTATTTCACTGAAGAAGATCGAAAACTACCCCAAATTTCCTAAAACTCGTCAGAGGAAGTTTAAACGTCATTTTAGCAAAATTTGCGAAAATGAACATCTCCAAGATACCGGTAGCGTTTTTAAAGTGAACGTATTTGATCGTGTATTGGGTATCCTCATTTATTAACTGAGATCGTGATTCCCGCGAATGAATGAAATTGTTTCCAATTTCAATGTGTTCCAACCCGCCGCTTTGCAACATTTAAATGATACCGAATTATTGGAAAAGGCCAAAGAAAATCTTAGAAAACAATACCTCCCCACAATATGTCAAGGATCTTTCAAGATATCACTTGGAGCATGTGGCCCCTGGTGTAAAATCTTGAATTGCAGGTATACCGACATTTTTATCTACAATTTACATTTCAGTAGCTTTAAGTATATACTTCAAACAATATAAATAATTGAATAAAATTCTATTTAAGTAATGATGCCTTTTTGTCCATCAAATATTTCACAACAAATTATCAAAAATTCCGCAGTTGTTTTCCCCTCAACAGAAACGAATACATTCGAATTTCATAGATACATTCGCTTGTCCCACATCTGCCACTCAGATGATCCAGTTCTCGCTTTTGCCAAAGCTTGTTAGTCATCTGAATCTTTACTAAAAAGTAAAAATTCAACAGCTAGAAAATGGTATCTTTGATGCCCATTGATTAGTTGTAGTCAACCGTACAACTGCCGCTTTCCCTGCAGTAGCTTTAAAAAGTGGGATTCCATCGTATACCGAAATCTCACCACATAGAACACCAGTCCTTCGAAAGCCTGATTGGGTAGAGATCAGGCTTCCGATTGACTAACGTTTAACTACACGATATTTTAGCATCCAGTGGGAACCCAGATTAAGCGGCTTTTCCTTTTTGTATTAATCTTTCAGAATTTGTAGCCGGATTCAGAGACTACAAGTAATTATAGACTATGTAGTGGCTTTGATGGTTCTACCTCTTAATCGGTTTGAAGTAGCTCCACTATCACCGGATGCCGCGTCCCAAGTATCTCCAATTACCACCTCACCGATTTTTCACTATTCTCGATATTAGTTGAAAAAAGCGACATGCAAAAATTATACATTTGAACCTTTAACATAAACCCTTCTTTTTCATTCAAGTAATGTGATGAAGTCTTCATCTCTGTTCCGCTACCAACAGCAGGACCCTCAATTCTTTGATTATCTCTTCAATTTGAACTCTCAAAATTCCAGAATCGATGGATCTACCTATGTTTATCCAATGCAGTCTGGATATTTTTACGGATGATGCGAAAAAATTGGCAGTTATGAATTATCCACAACTAAATTGAATTCAAAAGGGACCCAATAAACTTGAATGAAGATTCAAGAAATAAACAAATAAATTATATAAAGGAACATATAAGAGGAAAAGATCACTTGCACATGAACCATTACTAATCTATTAAAAAAATAGAAAATGGCATCGTACATCAGTGCTGAGATGGCAGGCAAGCATTTATTATATGGGACTGCAGTGGTACAGTTGTATCCTGAAAGATTTTAAAACATACGTGTCTCCCACTATGAAGTATTTGTGCTGAAGATTGTGTGAAATTGCCTCTCACACAATGACGACTCATCGTGATTGGAACAGATAATCACCCACCCCTGCTATGGAAAAAGCTGGTGTTAACACAATACAAAATTTGATTAAGCATGCAAGCTGTCATGCCTTATATTGGCATAAATTAATGTGTTGTGAGTATTACATGAGGAATCTTAACACCCTTCTCATTGACTTCATGATGGAGATGCCAACAAAAGAAATTTGAATGTAATTTTTGCCACTCAGTGCAATGGAGCCTAATTTTCTAACACATGTTCTGTTCACTGATAAAACTAGTTTTACCCAAAATAACTGAATAATTTACAAATGAGACCCCTTACCCGTGAGAATTTACAAATTTTACAAGAGCACATAACACAACAACGATTCAACTAAAACATAGAGAAAACATCACAGAATGCCTGATTAGTCCATATAACTTCTGTTATGACAAGATGACCACATTTTCAGACTTTATATCTGAACAGCACCTTTTTTGTGTGATGGATTGACTGGGATGAAGCCTATCCATTACAATCCCTTAACTTGTCCTCTATTGATTTCTTCCCACAGTGATACTTCAAAACTGTCTACCATACCTCCTAACAAGAGTAGTTGGATCACCATCTTGTGTCGATGACAAGTTTGAAATATTTGAAACAAGTCAATCTATGCTTGGTTATTTCAAAGCTGGTATTGTTGAATATGGCAGTAATTTTTGAGCACCTTCTGTAACATTATGAAGGCATTGTTTAATAAACCTGTTTTGTAAATCATAATTCATTCATTCCTTTTTTATTCTTTCCATACTGTAACATGGCATATCTGCCTATATGTTTCAATTGGAAAATGATTTTGTATGCCTAATCAACCTTCCGAATCCTCCTGTATTTGTCCTTTCAACCCAAAATGCAAAAAAAATTATTTTAAATTTAAAGAATGAAAAGTCTTGATGTCATTTATTGTGTAGAAATTTTTTTTTCTATCAATACAATGGCCATGGAGAGTATTTGATTCTTGATAAAATTGGTATTTTTTTTTTTTTACTTCCATCGTACGCAGTGGTAGTCTATGCACAAGATGAAAGATGGTTTGAGCTTCATGTCTTTTTAAACTATATAAGATTGAAATATAGAGATGCTATTTGGAATGGAAAATATCATCTACTACATTGAAATTGTAGTTTTTAAATAATCTAAATGTAAGTAAGCTTTGAATTGAAGTATATCTTTTGTATAATAAGAAAATAAGCTTTCTTATTCCACAAAAAAAATGCTATTAATCGGTAAGGGAGAAAATGCAATTTATATTTTTACATGAAATGCATGCATTCAAATGAACTCTCAAAAAAGGCAGGTATATTACTAATGTTTCTAAAGTGAATGCTGGTTAAAATTGAAAAACAGCTCAGGCAGAAATAAACTGCAATATTTTTAAATAACAACCATAAACAAAATAATAAACCAAGATTCGCAACTTATAAAAGCTAAGTTGTTCAACGTTAACTGCCTTTTTCTGCAACAAACAGCTGAGCACAGAAAATGTCGAGTTATACAAGAAAACTATTTAGCAGGAAATAAATGGAAGTTCATAAATTTTTGATAAAACATGGACTTACCAAATAGCCCATGCACTACAGTTACTTTATTATAACAGAAACATAAGGAAGTATAACAAAATGAATAACAAAAATAACAAAAACGATCAAAACAAATGTAAAAAAATTTGTTCTGATAATGAAAAGGCAATTTCAATAAGAACTTTATGATTGTTGCAGGTTTCTTCAACAATAAAAAAATAAAAAATAAAAAAAATGTAAAAATAAACTCATCATACAATCAGAAAAAGGATTACAACCTATATTTACAAAAAATAACCATCTACTTTATTCCAACAACTTTCAAAGAGTAAATGCGCCAAACAAAACAACTATTCAGATAGCAAAATCTATCGTTGTATTTTTTTTTTAATTATTGATATAGATGCATCATGTATAACTTTTTAATGTATTTTTACAAAGTTATCTGATATATAATTTATGATCTCTTGCACATTTTGTCACAGAAAAGAACATTTTCTTACCCTTAAGCATTTAAAAATTTAAAGATTCATGGACTAAAAGTTGTAAAAGTAAAAAAAGAAATGAAATACGTCACTAAACATTGTACGAATATAGCTGTAGTTTAGAAGAATTATCACTAGGTCAAATACTTTAATCATAAGTAGAATTTATACTTTAAATGTTAATTGAAAAATTCCAAAATCATTGTAAAAATTTGTTACTATCCTCAGTAGTGTATGAATGTATTTATACACACAAATCGCCATATGTTGTATCACATACGAGAGGAGGAAAAAAAATTAATAACTGACAAAATTTATCAAAATTGCTGGTTAAACCTTTCCTAAAAAAAGCCACTGATATAATGAGAGGAATACTGTGCATATAAACACACACAATTTATATCAATTTAAATTGTGTGTGTGTGTATATATATATATATAAATATTGTTCAGATTATATATATATATATATATATATTCTAATGAAGGAGAGAAAAATTATCTGAACTATGCATGAATAATATGATCATTTAAATAAAATTCAAATAATAATAAATAAATAAATTTAAGCTAATTTTTGTAAAAAATATTTTAACAAATTTTGACTACATTAGATTATTAGTAGATAATTAAATATGGTAAATGATGTTTTTTAATGCATATTTAACATATCTTAAAAAATTTGTTCTATGCTACTAAATACTGCTTCTGCTAATTGAGTGTTCTTTTAGTCAATTTAATTACCTATTGGCCTGCTATTTGCCAACATATTTTTTATATCATAAAAATTGTCAATTTTCAAACCAAGATTAAAAAGAAGTTCTTTAATATAGTTTAATATTTTATGAGAATTGATTCTTAAAAATTTGTTATGAAGAACAATTCATTTTCTTCAGCTTAAACAATATTTCAAAATAAATTTGTAATAAAAAAAATTATACTTACTTAAAGATTTTGATTTATTTAATTGTATAGGTTTTATCTTAGATATGAGACTCTTGATCTTAGAATCAGCATTTTGAGAAAAATTAGTGTCTGTAGTTTGAATATTTTTAACTGTTCTTGTTGATGCTTCCTGATTGATTTTATTTGATTCTTTACTATCTGAATGCGGTAGTTCAGAAATCGATTCCACTGCATTTAACAGCTGTTTCTTTTTTTTAGCTATCTTAGATTGGATTTTTTTGCTCTTTTTTGAATAAAATTTTCTTGATGTAACAACGTCTGAAACCTTTCGACCAATATTAAAAGTCTTCAGATTTATTTGTTTTGAAATTCTTTTCTTCCATTTATTTGAAGTGGCTTGATAGAAACGTTTTCTTACTTTAATTTGAGAACTTTTATTTGGCACTGGTCTTTGAACGTTAGTTGAAATATTTTCAGGAATCAATAATGAACTGACTTTAAAATTAATTTGATCAAGAATCCTATTTGATGTATCTTCAGATATTGTTTCAGATGTAACTTCAGAATTTAGAATTGTGCATTTGTCGTTAAAAGAGGATTCGTCAATAATATTTAAAATTTCTTCTTGTTTAAGGGTTGATTCATTACTGTTATCTGAAATGTTCTCTTTTTTAAAAATCAATTCATTTGTATTATTTGAAATTTCTTCTTGTTTAAGAGTTGATTCATTACTGCTATCTGAAATGTTCTCTTTTTTAAAAATCATTTCATTTGTATTACTTGAAATTTCTTCTTGTTTAATGCTTTCTAAAATCATTTTTTCTGAAGTCATCTGATGACAACTTTCCGAAATATTGTATACAGGGCTTGAATCTGTTTCAAATAGAGTTGACTGGTGAGAATTATCAATAACTGGATTTTCAGGAGTCAGCTGATTGGTCAAATTTCTGAGCGACTTTAAACTAATGCATTCCTCTATAAATTCATTATCACAATTGTCAAAAGAGGAATATAATTTATCTTCCACTTTTTGTTTGACATTAGTTGGAGTATTTTCCACTGAAATTTGTACCACTTCAATTCTTTTACATTTCTGTTAAAAAAAAATTTTAAATATATTTTAATATTAAAGTAAAAATAAAAAAATTAAAACCATCTTTTTCTATCAAATTTTATATAAAAAAAGATTGACCCAAAAAATATTATTAAATTATATTTTTAATTATTATTAGACAATATTCTTTAATTTGGAGTACATTTGCAACGATATTAATTTTGGTTATTGAGGTGACTAATCAACCAAATTCTTTAAATAAAATTTATATCTTAAATTGGAATAATTAGCATTCAAATAAATCTCTTAAGATCATTATAATTACTTATGGATATGGATGTTTATGCAATGAAATCCTTATTAAAAATATTAAAATTCCTATATACATCAAAACAATTGCTAACAATAATAACTTTCAAACAAAATGACAATACTTAACAATGTATAGTTATTTTTTAATAAATGTAATTAATTTCTTTAAATATGGTTCTGTCTGCAAATTGCTAGAAGAACAATAATTAAAAATGTGCTTATTTTTAAAATATGACTTTTCAGAGGGAAATACAGCTTGCTTACCTTTAGACAATAGTTGTAAATTGTCTTAGGATCAATATCAAGACAATGAGGATTTGCATACTCAATCCATGCTATGTCTGAATCTAAAGTTTTTAAAGCATTGCAAGCAATTTTTTTGGCAGAAACAATAGTGTGACGAGATTCTTTTAAACAATTTATTTCAAAATTATCATTTTCAGATTCCTTTAAAAAGAAAAGAAACATTTACTGTGAATAATTCAAATATGGACAAACTAATAACCAATAAAAACCTGGAAATCAAATGCTGCCAGTTTACAACAGCAAAATGTTATAGCTTCACGTTTCAGATAAGTTTCTATTTAAAATTGCTAAATTTATACCTATAATACATATTGCTATAAATTTTAAGAAAATCATTGTAAACTTGAAATTAATAACATTTTCTTAAAGTTTATTATTTACTTTTCATTTTTGCAGCAATGAAGCATTTCTAGATTTAAGTGTCTTACTATTTTCTTCATCCAAATTTACCTCTCAATTTGTTCAATGATTGAGTTTACTTTTTTTTCAAGACAAATGTCACATTCAATAAATAATAAAGAAGTATATTACCTGAAAAGTTATTTTTACAGTACACCAGATGTCAAAACCTATGTTACTTTTGGAACTCAATGCTGGTGCAAGATTTTCAAAGAACTTATCAATAGCAGATTTCACCTCAAAGTTTGTCCATGAAGATAATATGATGAGATGCCATGAAAATTTATCTGTCTGAGGCTACATTAAAATAAGAAAAATATAAGAAAAATAAATAAATAATAATGTAAATTTTTAAAGAATTGTAAAATTTATATTCCATGCTAATAAAAACAAAACTCATTTAGATATCTACATATATTAAAATTTATAATTTAAAAAAATTCTAGTTGAGTCCACAAATAAATTTATCATATTTTAACTTAAATGATTTTGAGCAATCTTTTCAGATGCATTTTTATTTAAGCCATTAATAATAAATTATACCAGTTTACTAAAATAAACTACATTTTACCTCTTCAATATTATAAATTTGCCTTATACATCCTAAAGCAAACAATTCATTAGCTATATCAGCCATGTCCTTTTCAGCAAAAAATACTATCAGCCCTCGCAATACTTGGGGTTCAATAGCAAATGTTTCACCTTCCCAGCTCTGGTAATATTTATAAAATTCTAATGCAACAGACAACTGTTGTTCATTTAAAACAATAGTCAAGTATTTATTATAGATGTCTTGTATTTCTAGGAAAAAAAGTTCAAGAGATTGATTTTACTCAATTTTAATATCAGCCAAAATCAATAAATATTTTTAACAACTTTTAGTCCTTTTTAATAATTAGGACTTTGAAATAAACAAGTAAGGCTAAAAAATTATCAGTCATACAAGAAAAACCTGATATTTATAAACATTTAAGTATACATAAATAAATTTTAAATCTACCATTTTTATAGAGAGACTTCGTTTTTACAACTTCTGCTTTTTAAACTTTTAATTTTCAATAAAAATGATAATGCTAGTTTTATAAAGTTAAAAACCTGCTTTAAAAATTTTTTTATTTAATAATAACAAAAAGAAATCAATGTTTATAATACTTTACCTTACAAATAATGTTAAATTAATAATTTTAAAAAATAAGTTTTAAAAATGAGAAAAAATATAATTACTTCCAATAAAATCCTTGAATTTTTCTGTTTCAAATCCTAGAAGAAATTGAATTTGATGACGTTAAAAGATAAAAGACTGAGGAAATTTTTCTTATTGATATATGTTTATTAATAATATAGAAATAAAAAAATTAATTCAATTTTATCTTAAGTCTATACAGCAAAGCAATTAGACATAAATACTTACTACAGATTAAATATTCTATTTTAACATGATAAAAGTTGTTTTATGTTATTATATAATTTATAATATGTTATCATTTTTGTTATCATATAACACAAAATATTTGTGGAAAACTTTAACCATGGAAAAAACTTATACTTTCAAAATTAATGTAAAGTTAAATCAAACAAATATTTTTTTTAAAATAGTGAAAAGTAGTAAATAGAAAATTCTGCTGTACAACATGGAAAGAGACAGAAATTTTATTCTAAAAAAATATATAAATGTATATTTTGACTTTAATGCAATTTTATGACAAATAACTTTTTATGAAGACATAATTTTTTTTAATAGAGTGAAATTTTGTCAAACAATTTTGACTAAAGCAATTCATTAAAAAATTGTAAAGAACAATTTAAAAAACATAGGATAAGAGTAATTTTATATTTTATAAAATTGCAAGTAATAGAATAGAATTAAAGAAAATTTATACTGCATAGTTTATAAATAAAAAATAGAGGAAAACATAAAATAATAAATGTTGTTTAAAATTTTTCCCAAATCATATAATTTACCCATTACCCAAAGATCTATTATGTGTAAAATGATAAACAATATTTAAATAGGTATGAATTAAGTAGAAAAGATATCATACTGAAAATAACAAACTAAAAGAAAGACGGAATTATCAGAAAGACATTAAATTATAAGAAAGTCAAAAATAATTTTTTTTTTCCTTTTTTTTTTTATGAAACATTTCTAAAGAATTCAGACTTGTAAAAGTTAAATAGAATATTTTTAATTGATTTCATTTAAAAATAATGAATAGTTGCAATAGAAAAAAAATATTAGAAAAGTTAAAATCTGCAAATGTTTTAATTTTAAAAACCAATTTAAGAATTTTGAAATTTTGTAGTTTAAAATGTTTTATTTGAATTATCTTAATTATTTATTACAATTTAAAATAGCAATTATAATTATGTATCTTTTTAATATTTATAACTTGAGTACATATAAATAATCTATTTAGCTTAAAATAATTTAAGTAGCCAATATTGTTAAATATAAATAATTAATTAAATGTTATAAATAAGTTTTTTAAAGATGTTATATACATAATATTCTTAAAAAAATTGAAACACAACATACCTTTGGTTCTAAGCATTAGATCACAAAAAACAACTAATCCTAATCCTAGAGGCTCAATAAAACATAGATGTTCAGCTAATTTGAGCAGACTACCAAATAACTGACATTTAATTTCCACTTTTAATTTTTCATCCAATTCTTCAGGTATACTGAATGGAAAACCTAGAAATAAAATGTTGTAAATTATAAGAAAACTGCATATCTGATTGTTAAGGCTATACAACAAATTTTGTTTCTACAATTAATTATAATGAATACTCATTAGACTTTCCAAAAATTATTTTACTTTTAGTCTTCAAAAAAACTTTTTAAATTTAATGTCATTGCAATTTGCATCTGAAAAAATGTATAGTTACATGAAATAATTAATGTAGAATATATGTATACATATTCAATCATTTTCTAAAACTCTTTACACTAAAATTATGAATGTAAATTAGCATTCAACGTAACTCACTTTGGTAAATTTGATAAGCATCTTTAGGTCTTTTCAAATGAAGACAGATATCCATAGCAATCGATGCTACTTTGAATGGAAAGAAAAAAAAATCTTTTTTCTCAAGTAAAATATTTAGATAAGGTAATTTGTACAAAGGCTCTTGCAATTTTATATAATTTATATTATATTTGTGCAGAACACGAAGTATTTCAAAAGCATATTGATATTTTTCCTGCGAAAAAAATTCAAGCATCAAAGACACTCCCAGTTGTCCCAGTTTGCTGATTGAACCAGAAGGGAGTTCTGAAAGTTCTGGTAAAAAACATAATTTAACGTTAATTATTTTTACAATATAACATCAAAATATTTAATAACTTTAAAAAAAAGTACCAAGCACTATTGTTCAAATATTTAGACTAAGAGAACTGAATAAAACTACATGAAAAAAAAATTATAATTCTATGAAAATCAAAAGAAATAGGTATATATTAGTATTTTACTACTACCATTCAAGGGTTTTACTAACAAAGTTGCAACATTAAAAAATGATTCTCTTGAGTTATTTAAAAATAAAATTTATAGGTTTAAAAAATTATGCTGAATTACTTTGTGCAGAAATAACTTTTCATTGTTTCTGATTAAACCATTCTTTCCAATTAAACAAATTTATTCATTAGATTAAATTGAGTATTAGATAAGTTTTGTTTTTAATTTTAACACAGAAAACTAATTTATTTAACAATATTTTTTATTTATTTACTTATTTTTTCAGCTTGTAGAACTAATTTTCACATAAGGAAGGCAGTTTTAGATTTGCATAAGGCAATTTTAGTTCGGGATAAATAATAAAAGAATATTTAAGTTTCTCCTAATCATTTACAGGTGATATCAAGCTAAATATGAAAAACTTTATTGCAAAATAACTGATAGAGTCAAATAGTTTGGCTATTATGATTCCAAAATATTTTAGAAACTATCAGAAAAAACTTTTGAAGTATTATTTTTTTTTCTGAACAATTAAATGAAAATCTTTGTATTTTACATATTCTAATATATAATATATATATATATATATATATATAATTTAAAGATTGCTGTAAAAGGAAATATATGTTAAAAATAAATTTAAGTTAAAAACAAAAACATAAATAAATAATATTTTTCTATAGCTACTAAAATATTTCAAATTAGTCACAAATAAATCCTATGGGTGTGCAAATTCTTATCAGAATAGACATTTTATATTTTTAGTCAGATTTTGTCGGAAGGTAGGAATTATTACTATACAAGAATCAACAAAATAAATTTAATGAAATCTCACATAAATAAAAAATATGATGTTAATAAACCAAATGATAATTTAGGGTCAGTTTATAAAAAAGTAGGTTAGTTTATAAAACATTTGTAAAAAATAGAGTTAATTTAAAAAAATAAACTGAAATATTTACTTTGGAATTTGGTCTTATAACTAATAACCTAAGCTGACAAACTTAAGAAAGAAAAATAGGACTTACTATACATTTCTTCTGTCAACTTTTCAAAAAACAACCCTACACTTTTAAACTCAAATGTGAGCATTTGACATAAACTGATTAAACGAGCATCCTTATTCCAAGCCTTGAAAAAATCTGCTAATTGTGTCCAGCAATCATTTCTGATGCAGCACTTGAGAAAATTTTGTAGATAGCAATTATCTACTTCCCATGATTTGATAGAGCATAAAAAGCTGCATAATTTGTAAAAGCCAATACGAAGACAGCTTTCTTTGCCTTCCGAAAAGCGTTCCAAGACTTCATGAAGAAGGATCTTGGGAGATGGTATTCGGCATACATCCTTCACATACTCCAAAAATGAAATAAGCTTGTACAAAGGAATCTCTGTAGGTTCAATGGCCTTAATGTAAGATAGTACTGCACTGGTGTTAACAGGAATTTTCATTTCTTGACAAAATTCTAACATTTTATTTCCAAATTTAAAAATGATATCACAACTGAAACACTCTGTTATAATAGTTGAACATAATTCAGAGTCATACAGTTTTGATGAATGAAAAATATTAATGGCTTTTTTTATGCTTCGTAAAAATAAATTTCGATATTTTGAAAAATGAGAGTCATCAATAATGTTCATTATACCAATAAAGAGCTCTTTAAATATTTCTAATTGAACAGCCACTAAACTTATTGAAATATATTGTTCTGCTATAGACATAGCTTGTTTTATCTTACGAAGCTTACATTGTTTTTTTATATATAGTATAACTTCGTTTTTATTGTTTAGCTGCAAAATTAAAATAAGAATTTTAATAGACTAAATTTATAAAGTATATATTACATGATTATCTAAATTCCTTTAATTAATCTACTTACAAACTAGTTTACTTTCATGAATTATTAATGATTACATAACAAATGTATTAATAAAATAATTTAATTTGTATTCAAAGAAAAAATATCGGTTATATATTTTAAAATATTAATTGTTTATTTTAAATCAAAAATAACTGGCTGAATAAGTTATATATATATGATAAAAGGCATACAAAATGAAACAGCTTAGGCAATATACATTGGTAAAAATTAGAAAAATTACATGTCCAAAAGAAAGTAAATTTTTATGAAAATTATATAGTAAATAATAAAATTTAATAAATAAAATATAAAAAATTTAATGTTAATTTAATGTAATAATTTAATTTAATTATAAAATTTAATGCTGCACCAGAAGGTGCATGTAAATAAGTAGAACTGTTTTTATCGAACACATGGCCAAAAACAGGCTTTAAAAGTCTCTGCAAGTGCATAGTGAAATTTTAATATAGCAATATTTTAGATGTGAGTATATGGGGTGTTTTGCACCCTTGGTAATGCAAAATCTGCTACTGTGATAACATATAACAAGCCTCCAAATGAAATCAAATATAGCTACAAGAAACAAAATCGGCCTTTTTCAGGGCACAGACAATGACCTCCTCAGCCTGTTCTGGACTGCAGGGGGTTTGAACATCAGCAAATTTTCTGAACTAAACATTGGTTTTTAAATTTCACACAGTACATTATAATTATTACAGAAGCTTCTACTGAAACACAGTGTTTTTATGAACTGACCAACAACTCAATGTCTATTATCAAGCAAGCCAAACAGGTGGCCTTTGGCAGCATTGTTTTTATTAAGAACAAGTTGGCTTATAGAACCACCACAGTTTAAGAGGTGAATGATCATGACACACTTGAAGTCATTTATATTGATGCCTGGAAGAATGAGAAGAATTGACCCATTTTAAACGTGTACAACTCACAGAATAACATCCCAAACCTTGAAAAGATCGCCGAATCTGAGCCAACATCGGAACAACATCATCGTTGGGGACTTCAATGCGGTGGAGCTACAGCTCTGTAAAAGCCAAAGGCAGGTCAGTTGACCATTCAAATTCCTTTCCTCTCCCTCACAAGCGCTAAAAGCATTCTGAATCTCGCACTAGTACAGCAAACTTAATCTCTGGAGTGGACCCTTCTCTCAAGGATGGCATTGGAGGATAGTGGCCACTGTCCTTTGAACATTTGCGTCCGCGGCAAAGTTCTACAGCCTCCAAAAACCAAAGGCTTACTCGTTGGAGCTTTAAGAAAGTTCACTGGAAAAGTACTCTCCATTTTGAGTGGTAAGAATATCGTTGAAGACCTGGTGGATGAAAACCTCGACTTATCAAAAGACTGCTTTGTTAAAGGAGTACTTCGTGCAGCTCATGAAACTATACTCAGGGGTCAAGTCAAAAGATACCGCCTCTTTTGGAATAAATCCTTGGTTACCCACCGAAAGGCCAGGAACAAAGCGAGATGGAGAGCAGAACGCACCCATAACATTGACGACAATATCGAGTTACATAAAGCCCAAGCTGGTCTAAAGCAGGCTAACACTCAATCCAAGAGAATAACTTACAGATCCTCTGTGGCTAAATATCATTTTAGGAAAAACGACGCCAAATGCTTATTTACAAACTTAAGCAACAGGGGGTTAACAGCAATATGTTGATGCGGATCCAAAGTTTTCTCTGCCAAAGTCTCATTCGGTGCAAATTCCACAACACCATTTCTCGTACAAACAGCTAAGTGAGGGACTGTTCCAGGGTGCAGTTCTTAGTTGCATCTTATTCAATATCATGATCAACGACCTTAAGACTGCTATTCCAAAATCATTGGGAGAATCATACTTATTCTTTGCCGACGACATCACTATGTGGACCACAGGCAGTCACATCATGGCCCTTGAGTAATCAACACGGCTTGAGGAAGACCCCTTGAGGAATGGGCTGATATGAACAGACTGGAAATGGGCATTGAGAAGAGAATTGCTCACCATATCCACTAAGGCCCCAAATAAATTTTTTCTACAAGAAAAAAGCTTTAACAGGACTCTAGCCCGGATAACTCTCGACCACAAATTGTCCTGGAGTTACCACATTCAAATTATAGCTGAGAAGGGTAAAAAAAGCATTAATCTCCTTAAAAGACTCACAGCAACAAAATGGGGAGCAACATAAGATGTTCTGGTTAAAGCTTGTATAACATATATTCGTCCGGTATTGGGATATGGCAGTGAGGTTATCTCTTTGGCAAGCAAGACCAGCTTGCCTAAATATGATGTAGCATAAAATAATGACCTCAGAATACTTACTAAATGAACTCCTACCAGTGCCAAGCAACTCCAGATCGGTATTGAGCCACTTGAATCACGAAGAGATAAACAGACCCTTACATTTTGGGAGAGATCAAGGAGAACAGATGCACACCACTGGAATAGATACAGGCCGGCTACTCAAAGTCAGAAAACGCAAATGCCACCGTTGATGCATGTGAAATCTCTAGCGAATAAATAGAATATCTCTACCAATTTTCGTGAACCCCTATAGCATTTTACGACAGTTGTTTCAGCCATGCTTAGGAAACGAATGGATATTCTCAATTTGAATTTGAACAATTCTAAAGCCTTGTCCTTGGAACTAAAATATTGTGCTCTAGAGATCATCCTTACTTTATATCCGCAAAACGGATAACTTCACATTTATACCGATGGCTTTTACCTGCCTGAGGTGCAGATGGCACTGCAATCTCTTTGAGAACTTTCTGGCCATGGGAAAAAAAAAGCCAGCAACTATGACGGAGAAATATATGCTGTCCAGGAAGCCGTTAAACTACTACTACACCGCACCACAACACTGTGCCTACAGCTGTGTTGCCCCTTAACAGTTTGGGAATTAGGCGGGTGAGAAGTCTGTGGGCTCTGTGACGCTCTTACAGTCATATGAGACCGGGACCTACGGCTTAAAGTGGATTCCGAACCACTATAAGCCGTAGGTCCCGGTCTCATATGACTGTATCCATGACCTGACATCCATGGCACTCGAACCCGATACCTGTGGTACCGAACGCTAATCACTCAGCCATCAGGCCCCTGGAAGCTGTTAAACAGATACTGTTCTTGATCTTTTCCCGAGAAAGGATGTTTTCTTGAACAATTCTCAAGTGGCTCTTTCAGTTCTGAGTAGCAACAGCCCAATAGACTGCCCGCGGACAGTCCGGTGCAGCACAAATTTGGCGAAACTGCTCACGAACGGTTGGGCTCTACATTTCCAATGGGATCCTAATCATGTGGGAGACCCTGGTAATAAGAGAGCCGATGTCATGGCGAAGAGCGGGGCCGAATCCAACCAGTCGGAGTTTCCACTAACACTCAAGACCGCATGCAACCTTATCATTGCAGCCATCGACAACTTCACAAGCAGAAGCCTCAAGGACTTCAGCGACAACAAAAGGTGGAAATGCCTTGCCACCGGGGACCGTATTCCAATGCACCTAGAACTGTCGCATGAGGCTGTCGTATGCTTCCGCCTTACAACTGTCCATGACTACCTGCAGGCACACCTCCACGGCATTGGTTTGGCTTCGGATGGAATCTGCCCATTATGTCAGATCGCCAATATCGACACCGATCACTTGCAGAACTGCTCTGAACTTATTGGATGATATTACTGGGAGCCTCGATGTCGTATGGCTGAACAACCACAGAAGGGCGTAGGATTAAAAAAAAAAGATGTGAGTATTTGAACTTATTTATCAGAAGAATCACAATGGCAAGTTATGGGCAGAACAGAAATGATGCTATAGTCAATCTCATGCAGCAAAATGGTTGAATGTGAGCTATTCTGTAATTCATAGACTCCAGAATGCATTTTAAGAACAAAATGAGCTTCTAGTAAGCAAAGCCAAGGAAGACCTAGAGATACAAGTTCCACAGATTACCTCTATTTGCAACTAATTGCAAGAAGACAACCACTACATCAGATCTTTTTTTAACAGCAAATGGAAGGCTAGTATCCAGATCAACTGTCAACAGAAGACTTCACAAAGAAGGATTGTATGTAAAATGTTCAGCATTGTGTCATGTATAATGTCAATTTAAGTTCAAATTATTTCTCATTTATAAAGAAACAGCATTTCTGATCCAATTGTTCATCCTTATGCAGGTGCATTTAAGGACTCCTTCATCCTACTTATTGATAATGATTAATATAAAATCATCTTTATGAAGAAATTAATGTGCATATGAATTGACCAGCATGTTCATCAGACTTGAACTTGATTAAGAATTTTTGCTCTAAGGCGTTCTATTGTTACACTGAACCCAATCCTTGCAACTCTTCGAATTACCTTGACATGCATACTTTAGAGTTAATAAATATCCTCATTTCGAGCAAGCAAATTCCTGTTGTGCCTGTATAGCTATATACTTGGCAAGAAACTTGGATGTATTTTTGTTGTTTGTTTTCATTGTTTATTTTAAAGACAGAAAGTAGGGCTCTTGATTTGTTTGCGTGTGGGGGTGCACATGCTTAATTTATGAAACACAATTTGATTACTGCTCTTGCAAAATTTCATTAAATTCCAAATAATAACAATTTTAAAAACACATTTTTTTTTTTTTACTATCCATTAATTTTTTGAAACCAGTATAGTATATCTCTAAATGTCAAGCCATGAAAAAGCTATTTATCAATATAAAAAATTTATACAATAAACAAAATACCTGTGAAACATTTTCATTTGAAGTCTTAATAAGAATTGAATGATCATTCTTCTGGATGTTTTTTCTGGAATTCCTGAAATTTACAAATAAAGCTAATAAATTATTTAAAATTAGTTAGTATTAGCATTGACAATTCAACATAATACAGAAGAATACTACATTCTTAAATATCTATATACCTTAAATTACCATTTCTTATATTTTTAAAGTAATCTTAACTTATTAAAAACATTGATCATTTCAGGTAAGTAAAAAATAAACCACATGGGAAAAGAAAATATATTCAGCCAAACAATTAGCCATTTAAATTTTTTTTAAATTTATTAGTAATATTTTCATCACTAACACCTTAGGTTTCATTTCTTTCTTAGATGATGATGATCATGAATCATGCCAAATCAATGTTTATATATAAAACAAAAAGTTTAAAGATATGTCTAAATTACAAACTAGGGTATGCCTAGAAATGATGATGAGATTTCTAATTCTTAGAAAAAATAAAAAGCCTTCAAATCTTTTAAAAGTTAACCAATATTATAAAATAGAAGTGGTCAAGCTACATAGTTACTAAAATGGTCCAATTTAACTTGAATTTGGCTATAGAAAAGAAGGAATCAAAATACAAATATTATTTAAATTCATTTAATTTTTATCCCATTAAAGTAAAAATTTTAATAAAATAGTAATTAAAACCCCATAAAAGTCAAAAACCAGAAAAATAATTTCTTGAAGAAATTTTTTTTTTAAGTTATAGTGAAGTTTAGTAGATAGCTTTTATAATTAAAATTGTGTTTTAATTCTAACTAGCATAATTGAACTAAATATTACATGCAAATCAAAAGCATTACACAAGAATTTTATGAACTCTGAACCAACATGAAGAAAAATTGATTAATCCCTTAAATGAATATTTTTTATCAAAACAGCCTTGACAATGTTTTAAAACAGCTTTTGGCTTGCCAGCTTGGTAAATTGACAATGCAAAAAATAAACAATGCAATTTAATTATATTTTCCAACTGAATCAATCCATTGTAACATATATGTGTAAAAATTTATATTATTCATGTTCATTTTAGATTTTAAATTATATTGTCTATTTAAATGTATTGCTTAAAAAATTATGATAAATGAAATCAGTTTCATGTATTGTCATTAATAGGCTCATAATTAAAAATACAATATAATTAACTCCATGTTAATCAATAAGATCCCTGCTAGCAAGTAAATTCTTAAAAGTTTAAAATTTTTCAGGAATTGCTCTTCACTGTTTTAACTTAAAATATCCCAATGCCCTTTAAAAACTTTCCTCCGAAATTGCTTATTATACAGCATTTTTATCTATTTTGATGAGGTCAATTAGACATCTACAAATTGTTTTCTTCTTTTTTTTAGACTTTTAATAATTAAAATGTTTTCCTTGACATAATAATCTTGTATAAATATATATGTAAGAGTTTTTAAAGCTCTTTCAATTATTATTTTTTTTTTTTTACAAAAATTGATAATACCATATTTTTGTATTCTGCATTGATAAAAGGAATAGTCAAAATATACAGCATAATGTGAGAAAATACATATCATTTTAATAAACTATTGAGTGCTGTAATTTTTCAAAAATTATTCAATCTTCATAGTATGAATAGATAATTCATATGCTGTCTTGCCTTTATAATACATTTGCAAAAACCATAAAATCTTGCGCCGGGAAATAGAGCTCTATAATTAAAATTTAAAATGCTTAACTAATCAACTAACAGAAATAATATCAACGAACATTTTACAGAATAAAACAATTTTATCTCGTTCATGAAAAAAGAAAAGAACAGTTATGAAAAAACAAACAGCCAAATAAAACCATCACATTTTTGTAAATAATTGAATAAATCAATGTACATTGTTTTAAGCAATTGTGCAGCATATAATATTTTAAGGAGATTTTGTCAAATTATTTTTATTTACATTGCCATCAAGAAAATTTTGTCAAAATTGTTCGCTAGGAGATTTTACCTTAACTGCTTTCTCTGAAGATAATTTTGCCATTTACTTCATTCCCAAGGAGATTTTGTCGAAGTTATTTCTAATGAATACATCACCAAAGCTTTTATAACATACAAACAGTGCATCTTCATTGAACAGATAAATTAATTTATAAGTGCAATAATAGCAATTTTAAGTTTAATGCCCTTCTGAAATTTTGATAATTTTTAAAGTGATTTCAGATACATCCAGGTTTAGAATCATCATCTAGCTTTTTTTCTATTTTATTTTCATACTAAATGATCCTAAAACGATAGTAAAACGTAACTTCTTAGAATAAAATGAGCATTAACAAGTAATTGTATTCTATTTGAAGGCAAAAAATCATAATTAATGTAATTTCTATAAAACACAAATTTTAAAATCATTTTACATTTAAAAGAAATTTGAATAACATTTTAAATATAAAATGATATTTATTGTATTGATTACATCCCAGAGCACTACTTTAAGGGGTAGGGAATTGACCAGGAAAAGCATGAACATGATAAAATTAAAATATTTAATTTTCTGTTATATATTTTTTACATAAAACTAAAACTTTCATTTTAGCAGGGCTAAAAAATATTAAAAAATAATTTATGCAACATTTCATTTGACAGGATTCATTATCTTAGAATGATATATCAAAATTAAAGAATTTTAATAATTAAAAATATAACCTTTTAAAAGAATATTCATTATCGCTCTCTGAGTCATCTTCATCAGACACAAACTTTCTTTTACAAAGATCCTTTTTAAAAGATTCCATAATATTATCAGTAGAATCTGACTTATTTACAGTCAACATCATATTATCTTCATTAATACAATTAGGATGTTCCTCAGTATTGTTGGTTACTATTTCAGAAAGTAGTTCTTTGGAATATTCGATATTAAGTTTATCTGGAACACTCTCATTTTCTTCAAGAATAATATCAAAAGATTCATTTTTAAGTGATTTACCCTCAATGTCTCCTATTTCCAAAGGTTCATAATCCAATTCATCAAGAAAAGAAGAATTTATACAAAAATTAAACAAATTCTTATTTTGATTCGTAGAACCTCCAAGCATACTTTCTTCATTTATTTCTTGCAAATCAGTTTCAGAACAACTGTTTTCTACTTTAGAACAGATATTATATTTTGAGTGTTCTTCTAAGCTGTGATTATGAATATCAAAATTTAAGGTAGGATTACAATCAAATTCTTCTTCTATGATTTTACTTTGATCAATTGTCAATGATTTATTACCTTTGATTTCATCTAAAAGTTCATTTATGTATAAATCAATGTTGAAATTTTCTCCATCTGTAATAAATGCAATAGTATCTGTCTTAGAGTGTTTTAACCCTTTACATGAATTCGTCTCATCTATAGAATCAATTTCTTTGATCACAGCATAACTATCCTTGAAATCATCAAATTCATATGAAACATTTAAAGATGAATTTTTAGCTGTCTTTTGATGCACAAAATATTCAAAAGCTTTAGAAACTAATGAGGCATCTAGTATTACATAATCCTCAGAATTATCTTTAGATTTAAATTCTGAGTTTTCATAAACTGTTTTAATTTTCAAAATTTCTTCTGCTTTATCAGTAGATTTCAAAACATCATTCATTGTAACTAACAATGAATGAAGTGTATTATTATTTTGAGTCATCTTTGAACAAAACAAAATCAACCTGTATTGTTGAATTTAAACTGTGTACCTGAAATGCAAAAAAAGATGAATTACTGTATTACCATTTTTAATTATTTTTAACAATTAAAATTTATACGTTGCATATTTTAATGGATTTCACTATTAATACACAATTTTAAAAAAAAGTAATAAGAAACCAATGAAGATTTAAAAAAACATTCTTAGCACAAATTCATGTTGTCATAAAACCTTTATATAAGTAAAATTTGAATAAAAATAAATACTATACTATAATATTTATTAAATACAAAAAATTTATTTATTCACTACATCTTATACTAATTTAATCTAAATAAATTTATGTCTCAAGATGTGAATTAGTAGCAAGAATTTTTTTTTTTTTAATTTTGGCCATTTTCCTGATTTTTTTTTCTTTTTAATCATCAATCATAATCAAATGACTTTGTGTGATTATTTATATAAGTTTAAAGTTATCAAATTATTTTAAATAATAGTTTTATTAAATGAAATATTCCTTTAATTTGGTTATATATTAAAACTGTGCACAATACATGATACAAAATATATTAAAAATACAGAAATGTTGTCAAATTGACCCCAGAAATCAAAGAAGTGTGTAATAATTTAATAAAAGAAATGAAATAAAGAGCAAGAAGTAGTTAGGCCTGTTTTGGTGCTATTCAAAATGTAATTGGAATTTAACTTTGGATTGTAATAGACACAAAAAAAAGCATCTGATTCACACTACAACGAAATTATTTAATTATAATTTTTTACTTAAATACTTCTTTTTTTTTTGCAAAGGATACATATTTTATAGAAAAAATATAAATTAACTCGATATGGAAACATCTTATATAATTTATTTTTAATAACGTAAACAATGTTAAAAAATATTTACTTGTTCAAAAGCAATTACATTTGGATTTCACTTATCGATATATTATTTAAATATTAAAAGTGTAAACAGGAAGACAAAATACTAACAAAATACTAGATTTGAAAAAAGCGCGAAACTATATTGCCATATACTGCCATTGTCATATTCAATTCTTAAAATTTCTGCCACCTGAATGACTATAATATAAGTACAAACTCATCACTTGTGGAATAGAAAATATTTAAATTTCAACTCTTTATTTTTGAGTTATAATGTTATAAATGCTATTTCTTATTTATTTTGTACAAGTTTATTTTCATCACTTTATGCATCTATTTCTGTTTATGGAGACATTTATATTTTAAAGGTCGCTCAGTGGGACAGAATAGTCGAACTGCTAAGTTGAAAAAAGATGTCGAGTGTGTGATGGGAGTAGGAAAGAAAAGTCATGATAAATAAATAATAGTAATCGTATGAATTGAGAGAAAAAAAGAAGAAAGTAAGAAAAATGTAAATCATCGGTGATGAAAACGTAACAAGAAATTTATGATCAGTAAAGAGTACAGATCAATGAAGCAAAAAGCAGAGCAGGAAAGAATATGCGTTGAAGTAAAATAAAATATTTAAAAAGCGATAAGTGAGCAGGAAATTATGGTGGTTTGAGGCTTCGATTCTATTTAGAAGTAGAGAAAGGATACTTGTATTTTCCATTCAATTGCGTAAATATAGTTTGTGCCTTGATGAGAGGGTTTTCGTGAGTAGCAATGGTATTGAAGAAATTTCTAGAAAGTTTTGTAATATAATTGTCAATAGAATCAATTTTTAAATCTTGATGAATTGTAGAGTTGCGGACAAACCAGGGTGCACCAGTGATGATACGAAAAAGTTTGTTTTGAATAATTTGTACAGATTTCTTGTTAGATTGTGCAGCTAGACCCCAGATTGGGGCAGCATAGGTAAGGAGAATAGTCGAAAATCTGGGCAAAAATTAAAAAATAAAATATGGATATCGAGATTTTCTTTATTTATATCTTCAAGAGACATAAAATTCCGCATCCCTTGTACTTTGTTTTCAGAAAGAAAAACTTTGCTTGCAACACGTCTGCGAAAACAGACAATTTATGAAACTGAATGTTTATTCATTAAAAAGCTCTTGTAGTGATGGGCCAAATTCGTATGATCAATATACGAATGAGTACATCAGTACATTTAATATGAATTTTTCATTTTCATCCTCTTCGAAGCCATAAAGCATCGAGCAGTATCGAATCCGTATATCCTGTACCATAATTTTCTACGTAAAAATAAAATTACTAATAAATAATTTACTACTTTATATTTCAGGGAAATTCAAATATTAAATTATTCAGGCTATATCCGTATTGAAATGTTGATTGATAAATACAGCTGAATTGATTGATAAATACTGCTGATGTTATGCAAAAATGTTTACAGACTGGCAACATCAAAAGATATTTGTGATCTGAATAATTTTAATTTTAGTGTCTAAAATAGAACTAAATAAAATTGCATATAGTATATAGGATAAAATTATTGTGCATTGACGAATATAATTAATCTCAAACAAATAAATTCAGTTGTATTTTGTTTTTAGAAAATAAGAAAGTAATTGTAATCGACAAAAACACAACTGAATTCCATATAGGGGCTTGATGGCCGAATGACTAGCACTCTAGCGCTTGGTGCCACGGGTTGAGGACTCATTGATGCTTGCAGTGTTTCGGAATTCACTTTAAACCGTAGGTCCCAATCTAGTATAATTGTAGTAGAGCTTTGAGTGTAAGGCGGCCAACCCTACGCTACAAAAAGAAAACAACTGTTTTAGAATCTGCTAATAGGCAGATGGCCATGCCCCAACAATGACTGCAGTGCTTGGGAGTTAATTAATTCAAATACTATATATTTTAACAATTCTCAAAATGGGAGTCTCAAAGGGAGATATATTATATTTCATCATCATCATTGGCGCAACAGACCATTGTGGGCCAAGGCCGTCTTCCTACTGGTAGATTTAGAGACATTTTTCTTTTTACGGGATAGGGTTGTTAGCTTTACGCTCAACAGTCATATGAGACCGGGACCTACGGCTTAAAGTGGATTCCGAACCACTACAAACATCCATAGCACCGCCGGGATTTGAACCCGAAGCCTGTGGTACCGAGCGCGTCAGAGCGCTAGCCACTCGGGCCCCATATTGTATTTCATACAGGAAAAATCAAAACGGTTAAAAAGAAATTCTTGGAAAATGTAAAAATAAGTCTTAGTTATTGAAGGATTCAAAATCAATAATAACTACTTTCATCATGGCTGTATACAGAAATATCAGTCAGAAACCACGCTGAATTTTTGGTGCATTTCAAAATTCTTTGAAATTTGAATTCATTGCTTTTCGATTTTTTTTAAATTTAAATTTTAAATGTTTGTGATTCTTTCACATCAATGTATTTATTTGAAGGATAGCATACTTGTTTCGAATCTAAAGCAGTCCTTCAAAAGGAATTTATAAAGAACATTGACGATATAACAATGAATTTTGAAAAAATATTTTTTGATTTCTTAAAAACCAGTCGTTTTTAATTTAGTAAATTTGATCTTTAAATATTAAGTTTTTTTACAGCAATAATAAAATATTTGTTATTTAATCATCATCAGATTTCAAGGTATAAACATCATTAATTAAACGTCATTTCGTATCACGGAATTTCAATATGAAATTAATTTATTGATATATACATTTATTTTAAAAATGAAATTAAAATTAAATGTTAAAGAATTATTCTTTATTTAATGCGTAAATATTAAAATTATTTTTTATTTAATAAATAGATAATAAAATTATTTTTTAATTAATGTTTATACATTTATTACTGAATCGGATACATTTCAGTAATGGATGTATTTATTAATACATTTTGTAATTTTTTAAAAGGCAAGTAATTTTTTTTATCCTTATTGAGGCTTCGAATTTTTTTGGAATTCTTAGTATTATATTTTTTAATAGAAATATTGCATAAATTTTTAATTGATTTCTTATAATAATCTAATCATTAAATTATTTAATAAAAAAATATTAGATTTTCTCTGTGTTTTATTTTGACATGTTATTTTTACATTAAATATGTTATTTAATTGAAATATGCATTATTTTAAATGTGTTGTAATAACAAATAAGATAAATATGTAAAAAAATAATTAGAAAATAATTTAAAATTTAAAAGTATCAAATGATTTATGATTTTCGATAGAGTATGAAAAAAAATTCTTGTATGTTTACTAAAAATTATTTATAATTGTGTAAGCAAAAGCAGTGGTTTTTAGTTTTAAAATTAAATCTAAAATTATATATATTCAATTTTTGAAAAAATTGAAAATATAGCTCGAAAAATAGCAATATAGTATATATATATATATATATAAACACAAACAAGAATTAATAATTGCGTATAGATAAAAATGGATAAATATCATAAATATGTTTTTAAATAAATATTATTTAACAAATCTTATTTTTGAGAATTTTATTATTTCTCGGCATAACATATTGGAGATTTTGTGTGGAAAAAATATGCGCTTACGAAATCCAGTTCAAGTAATAAATGGGAAAAGAATTGCTTTAATTATTCAAATCAAGACTACAGTTATTTTATAAATTTTTATTAAAAATAAAATTATTTTAAAATTTCCATATTTAGCAATATAATAAATACAAAATGTGGCAAATAAATAATAATTATAGTGAAAAATGTAGCAATTTTTAACAATGACAAAAAGGAAGTAGGAAAGGAAGTGTAAAAGAAGTTAGTGAAATTAGTAAGGAAGTGTAAAAACTACGCACGATGATGAAAAATTTACAAATTGAAAATATTAATAAAGTCTTGAATAAATTTAAAATTAATATATTTATTGAAATAGTTATTGTTTAAGTATCTAGCAATATATATTGGCTAATAATTTATTTATTCTATTTGTTCCTTTAAAGAAAAATAGATGGCGCCACAATATAAAATTTATCTTCTATCAAAATCTGATGCAGATCATTGCTCTTGCTATTATCGGCTTTTGCAAGTTTATAAATAAAGCAGCTTTTTGGTGTTAAGGAAATTGCTTGAATGCTTTTCTTTTATGTATCTGAATCCTTCATATTGATATTTTGTAGTTTTTACGTGTTATTTGTTTCTAATTTATTAAATTATGATAAATTATGGACTTGAAATGATCATATTTTTGGAAAATTTTATTTCTGTTCGAAGAAAACTAGTTATCTAAAGATAATTAGTTTATCTAAAAAGGAAAGAGTTAATTTTCCTCCATTTTTCCTGCTAAACGCTTTGCAATAAAGTATTGCCATGTTTTTTTTTTTTTTTTTTGCAATATTGTCACTTTTATAATGGTAGCGATTTTTTTTTATTTTGTAAGATTCAGTAATGTTATTTTAAACTCAGCATTTTTAGTATATTCTAATGTGATAGAGAGTAAAAAAAAAAAAATTTTTTTTTTTTTTGATACTGTGATATAAAATAGATTAACACATTAATAAAAGGTTATGTCACGAAAACGACAAATTGCCCAATGAGTAACTTTCGCCAGGAGTTCCCTTTTTGTATGAAGGGAAAAAAAAATTAGAATTTTTACAAAATAATGGAAGAAAAGTTTGGTTTGTATACAAATAAAAATAAATTAAATAATATCGTTGCATTTATTTGTTATGAATTGTTTGATGGCCGAGTGGCTAGCGCTCTGGCGCTCGGTAAAACAGATTTTGGGTTCGAGTCCCGGTGGTGCCATGAATGTTTGAAGTGGTTCGGAATCCACTTTGAACCTTAGGTCCTGGTCTAATAGGATCGTAGAGCGTTGCGGAGGTAGTGTTACTTGGGTCCGTAGCATATCTTCAATCTACACGTGCCCCCTGGGTAGTGCTAAATGAGTAACAGCGGTGCAGCCCTTGCTTATGGCATAAAGATAACTGTTTAAGTATTTACTAGCTGCATCAGAAAACAAAAAAAATTGTTATGAATGAAATTTTAACATTTGCTGAACGTCAACTAGGGAGTTATTTTAAAGTGACTTGATTGAACCAATTAGAAATCAGCAAAGCAATTCTGAACTGTTTCTGAAACATAAATTAACTTAACAGCTTATAGGTGAAGTACAGGGTTCGAAATTATCGACAGAAATTACACTAACCACAACAACTCGAGCAGGGAAATGCAGACGAGCTTATACTCGAAGACAATTTAATGATGAATTACGCGCTTAATTAAGATTAATTTTTTCATTTTATATAATATATTGTAACGATTGCATATAAGTTAAAAATTTTCCTGCATACGAAAAAGTCAACAATAAAAAAAATAATGATCTAATAATCGCACATTTTTCTTGCAGCATCAGATGGTAATGTTCACTCGTGTTTATCAGATTCCATTTTTTTTTCTTACCCCACTTGGCAGACAGCAACCTCTAGAATGAGTCCAAGAACCCCTGTGGTCTCATGGAAGCAGGGAAAGGGGCAACTTCTGTTGTGATGGAGCACCCGTAGGTAGAAGTTTTGGCTCCGTGTCGTTGAAGAAGGAGGGCAGTGCCTCCAGGGAAGATTTTTAAAGAGAACTAACCCGCATTTTCGTATCGTATGGGAGAAAATCCAGAAAAAGCCCACCAGGTACTCCGACTCACGAGGCAAAATGCTAAATATAACAATCGTCCTCATGTCTCCCCCCTTTTTTTTTTTTAAACAGCGTCTACAATAAAGGCGCCAGCGGATTGAACCTTCACGCTAATCCTCACCAGCGGCGCACGTTGCCACTACTACTACCACACCATACCACATCACTGTACCTAGAACTGAGTTACCCCTATACAGTTTGGGAAGGATGTGGGCGAGAGAAGTCTGACTGGGCTCTGCTATTCTCTTACAGTTATATGAGACCGGGATCTACGGAAAGTAATTCCGAACCACTACAAACATTCATGGCGCTATCGGGAAACGAACCAGAAACCTGTGGCACCCAGCGTCAGAGCGCTAGACACTCGGTCATTCAGGCCCAGCACGTGGCCCCTGAGCAACGAGTAGGGCATCAGATTCCTAGAACTAGATATGTTATTGCCTGTTATTATATACAATATTAAGTTTATTTTAGACACAGCCATCTTAACTTTTGGTTCCATTACAGGGTGGTTATTTTTATTTACACCGTAGAGAAGTGTTAATAATAAAATTTTGTGTCTCATTTTAGGCTTGCCCCTCACTTATTACCAACTCGAGAGAAAATAGAACGCCACAGGGCGTAGTTAACAATACATATAACACAAATAAGTCTTGAACATATAGTATAACCCAAATAACTGGGAACATATAGTATAACCCAAATAACTGGGAACACATATTATAACACAAATAAGTAGGAACACATAGTATAACACAAATAACTGGGAACACATAGTATAACCCAAATAACTGAGAACACATAATATAACCCAAATAACTGGGAACACATAATATAACCCAAATAACTGGGAACACATAATATAACCCAAATAACTGGGAACACATAATATAACCCAAATAACTGGGAACACATAATATAACCCAAATAACTGGGAACACATAGTATAACACAAATAACTGGGAACACATAGTATAACCCAAATAACTGGGAACATACTACACTGAAGTGACAAAAGTCATGGGATAGCAATATGCAAATTTTCAGATGGCAGTAGCATCGCGTAGAACAGGTATAAATGCGCAGTGCTTTCGCAGAGCTTTCATTTCTGTTCAAGTTATTCATGTGAAGAGGTTTTGACGTGATGATGACCGCACGATGGGAATTAACACACTTTGAACGCGGAATGTTAGTTGGAGCTAGACGCATGGGTCATGCCATTTCGGAAATCGTTAGGGAATTCAACATTCCCAGATCCACTGTGTCAAGAGTGTGCCGAGAGTATGAAATTTCAGGCATAACATCCCACCATGGACAGTGCAGTGGTCGACCGCCTGCACTTAACGACCGAGACCGGCGACGTCTGCAAAGAGTCGTAAATTCTAACAGACAAGCAACACTGCGTCAAATAACCGCAGAAATCAATGCGGGACGTACAAGGGACTTGTCTGTTAGAACTGTGCGGAGAAATTTGGCTTTCTTGGGCTATTCCAGCAGAAGACCGACTCGAGTCCTTTACTGACAGAACGACATCGCTTGCAGCGACTCTCGTGGGCACGTGAGCATATCGGTTGGTCCCTAGATGAATGGAAAACCGTGGCCTGGTCCGATGAGTCACGATTTCAGTTGGTAAGAGCTGATGGTAGGGTTCGAGTGTGGCGCAGACCCCACGAAGCCATGGACCCAAACTGTCAGCAAGGCACTGTTCAAGCTGGTGGTGGCTCCGTAATGGTGTGGGCTGTTTTTTCATGGCATGGACTTGGTCCTCTGGTGCGACTGGACCGAACATTGACTGGAAATGATTATGTTCAGCTACTTGGAGATCGCTTGCAGCCATTCATGGACTTCATGTACCCAAACAACGATGGGATTTTTATGGATGACAATGCGCCATGTCACCGAGCCACAACTGTTCGCGATTGGTTTGAAGAATATTCTGGACAATTCCAACGAATGATCTGGCCACCTAGATCGCCCGACATGAATCCCATCGAGCATTTATGGGACATCATCGAGAGGTCTGTTCGTGCCTAAAATCCCGCACCATCAACGCTTTCACAATTATGGACGTCTATCGAGACAGCATGGCTCAATATTCCTGCAGAAGACTTCCAACGACTTGTTGAGTCCATGCCACGTCGAGTTGCTGCTCTTCGCCGGGCGAAAGGAGGGGACACGATATTAAGAGATATCCCATGACTTTTGTCATTTCAGTGTATATAACACATATAAATGGGTACATTAACACATATAACTGGGAACATATAATATATATAACTGGGAACATATAACATATATAACACATATAATTTGGGTATGTAAAGGGAACTATTGAATGAAATAAAAAATGAAACGATTCATTCGTTTCATACCAAAAAATACAGCTGTCATGCATGATGATGGTTGCGGATTTTCTTATCACTAACTCAAATAAGGCGATTTCAAATAGCAAATCACGCCACTGACGAAACGTTCTCGAATTTGGACACCTGCCACTTCATCGTGAAAAAAAGTCTCAATAATCCGACATTCCTGCTACAACGGAGCGAAGAATGGATCGATCTAACACTTGCTAATATGCAATCAAACACTTGTTAATATTCAATAGAAAGAAAGTGAATTAAGCCATAAAGTATTAAGAATCAATGTGTGAAGAAAGGTCTGTTAG
Organism: Caerostris darwini; assembly: GCA_021605075.1. NCBI lineage: Eukaryota > Metazoa > Arthropoda > Arachnida > Araneae > Araneidae > Caerostris > Caerostris darwini. The sequence continues at coordinate 222,247 of BPLQ01004061.1, read as the reverse complement.
CATAGTCACAATTCTTTTCAATGTTATCTTCGCAGTAACTTTATCATGCCTTATTTCATAATATTCATTTGGTTTTTATCTTGAAAAATAATCTAGTCTTATGGCAATCCATTCTTTTGAAGTCATCATAACTCTTACATAATGATTCGGTAAGTTTTTAAAAAAAACGGTCCTATGTTTGAACGAAGTCAGTAAAATAGGGTTCCTTTCCTTTAATTTTAATGATATCTTACCACTAACTTTTTGTGACCTTTTTTTCGAAATATTCATTTCATTTTACCTTGAAAAAAAAGAATCTAGCCTTATTTCAACATATTCTCTTAAAGTCAATAAGCGGTTCTAAAGGTTGTTATTTATTATCTTCTAAAGGTTAATAGGAGTGGGCTAATAAGCTTCTAAAAAATTGTCATTTGTTGGAGCAAGGCCGGGAAAATTAGGGTGAGTGAAAGGGTCCCCTTTCTTTTCAATGCCAACTTCTCATTAGCTTTTTGATACCTTTTTTATAATATTCATTTGGTTTTACATTGAAAAAAGAATCCAGCCTTGTTGCAACCTATTCTCTTGAAGTCAGCATCAGCCTTGCAAAATGATTGTTTTTTACATTTTGTTGTTGTTTTTTATCCCACTTGGTAGACAACACCATCTAGACCAAATCCAAGAACCCGTGTGGTCTCATAGAAGGAGGGAAAGGGCGGCAACTTCTATTGTAATGAAGCGCTCGTAGGTATAAATCTTACTTGGCTCCGCGACGTTGAAGAAGGAGGACTATTAAGGGGAACTACACCGCATTTGCGTGTCGTATGGGAGAAAACACGGAAAACTCCCACCAGGTAGTCCAACTCACGAGGCAAGAAGCTGAACATCACAAACGTCATCGAGTCTCGTCGTTTTTTTTTAAACAGTACCTACAACAAAGCCGCCAGCGAATTAAACCTCCGCCCTAACGCTCACCAGCGGCGCACGTTGCCACGTGTTGGCGAACCTTCAAAATAAAACTATATACATCAATGAAAGTAAATTATTATTTTTTTTATTTTTTATTTTTGTAATGAAATATGGTTGTAATGGTTTGTTTTTTGTATATTTTGCAGAAAACTAAATTCAGTTCAAATAAATTCTAACAAACTTGTAAAATCATTCTTACTAATAACTTTGACAATTTTATAAAAAAGATTTTACAATTCAAATATAATTACAAAAATAAATATTTGAAAAATTGTCTGACAAGCATGTAAAATAATTATTAATAATGTGTTTGATAATTTAATAGAAATTTTAAAAAATCACAAGAAAAATAGTTGAAAATTTTTTTCAATTATATAAATGTTCAGTTATTATTCTACATAGAATAATAATTTTTTTTTTGTTCGTCATCTTTCAAACTTATTTTCTCCTAACATTTTTCACAATTTGTTGCAAGCAAGAATTAAAGGCAAAAAGGAAATTAGAGGAAAAACAATAATTAAGTTAGCAATAAAATGAATTGAGGAAAGTCAGGACAATCAGAAATAATCACTTAATCACTATAGATTAATAGCAATGATTTTATTGTTTTATTGTAAATAATTTTTTTTTTGCATCTGAATACAGATAATCGGTATTTTGAGAATAAATGTGCAAAAATGCTACTGAACGGTAATTGCACTGTTTATTTCAATTTAGAGGCTGATTTCAATAAAGGAAAAACCTTCGTGAAAGAGTGATAGTCAATGACCTATGTTATCTTCAAAAAACATCTTCTCAGTCTGAATCAGAATGCATGATTTTGAAGAGTGATAAAGAAACAACAAACGATGCATACGTACGCCCGAATTTACTATGCTTCGCTAAATTTGTAAGATGTAGACGTTACTAGCCTGACTCGTGGCAACGTGCGCCGCTCGGCAACTGGCGTACCGTTTACGGAGTACCAACAGGGGGAAATACCCCTCAAACCTCCTCATCTTAATTAATAAATAGGTTTGGGATTCTAATGGCTGCTTTAATGTTAGTATATAAATAAAAGATAAAGTTTCTAAAAATTCAAATTAAAGTGGTACTCAAAAAAAAAAAAAAATATATATATATATACTAATGATATAAAAGTTTTTTATTCTAATGCAGCTGGCAAACACTTAGACAGCTTGGTCTTGGATGCCTTAAGGCAAGTGCTGCACAGACGTTACTCACTTTGCATTACCCAGGGGGCGCGTGTAACTTGAAGATAAGCCACGGACGCGGAGTAACAACGCCCCCGCAACGCTCTACAGACATATTAGACCGGGAGCTACGGTTTAAAGTGGATTCCGAACCACTACAAACATCCATGGCACAGCCGGGACTCGAACGCGAAACCTATGCTACCGAGCGTTAGCCACTCGGCCATTAAGACCCCTGATATAAAAGTAAAATACAAAATAAAAGAAGTTAAAAGTTAAGTTTTAAATTCGGTACAATTAGGGACCAGTTGTCGATGCTATATTACTATTGAAAATGTAAACATAAATGTATACACAGTAGGGTGAAAGGGTTATGCTGAACGGTGAGAGCCAATGAAGGTGATCTGAAAAGCAATATGATTACACGAATAATCCCCAAAAAAAAAAAAAAAAAAGGTCGATCTCAGAATAGAAGTTCTTTTTATTTTTTTATAAACATATTTATTTTTATAATTTTTATTTTTTATATTTTTTATTTTTTATATTTTTTATTTCTAATCCTTTTGTTTTCCTTACAAAAAAAAGGGGGGTAAAAAAGCGTACAATAAAAACCTAACTTAATTACTAGTCTGAAAGTATGAATAATTATGAGCATTAAGGTGGAGGTTCAATACTCTGGTGGCTTTGCTGTAGACACTATTTAAAAAATTGAGGAGACATGATGGCTTTTGGGATGTGCAGTATCTTGCCTCATGAGTCGGACTACCTGGTGGGAGTTTTCCAAATCTCCTCCCATACGATACGCAAATGCGTTATATAATTCCCAGTTATATGTGTTGTGTGTATGTTGCTCTGTGGCGTTCTATATTCTCTCGCGTTGGTAATGCATAAGGTGGAAAGTCTAAAATGAGTTACAAAATTTTCTTATTAACAGTTCTTTATGTTGTAAATAAAAAGAACTGCCCTGTAAATTAAACCAAGAGTTAAGATGGTTGTGTCTAAAATAAACTTAATAGTGTATAAGAACAGGCAATAACAAATCTGGTTCTAGGAATCTGACGCCCGATTCGTGGCAACATGCGGCGCTGGTGAGCATTAGGGCAGAGGTTTAATCCACTGGCGGCATTGTTGTAGACACTGTTTCAAAAAAACGTTGCTCCGTGAGTCGGACCTACTTGGTGGGATTTTTCTGGGTTTTTCTCTCATACGATACGCAAATGCGGGGTTGTTACCCCTAAAAGTCATCCCAAACGGCATTGCCCTCCTTTAACGATACGGAGCAGAAGTCTGACTTCTACCTACGAGTGCTCCATCTTAACAGAAGCTGCCCTGTTCTTCTCTCCTTCCATGAGGGATATGACAACAACATAAATATTACTATGTATATTGTTAAATAATGGCTTTTTAATCAATAGCATATATGTAATACTTAAAAAAAAATGATACTTCATTTTATGGAATAGAAAATAAAAGTTGCCATGGCCATAATCATTATTACTTTAGATTATTTTGAATTATATACCAGGAAAATTCTCCTACAACATGATTTCTTTTAAGTAGAATATATACAATGCGTAATTATTCTCAACTGACTTGCACAAGATTGAATACAATTTTAAAGAAAGCCTTTTATTATGCGCAAAATAAACAACAAATGAACTCAAACTTGCTAACATGCATTTTCTAAAAACAAAGAACATTCAAAATAAAACTCTATACAGTAATTTGTTTTTGTAATGATGTTTGTATACATGTTGTAGAAAACTAAATACTTCTTCTTCATTGGCACAAAAACTTCATGGTAGGCGAATACCATCTGCCGACAAGCAGATTTCGAGATAGGAGATGTTTTCTTTTTACAGGGTAGGGTTGCTATCTCTACGCCCAAATGCTCTACAGTCATATTTGAACTGGACCTTCTGTTTAAAGTGGATTCCAAACTACTGCAAACATCCCTGGAAACTCAGGGACTGAAACCCGAAACCTCTGGCACAGAGAGCTAGTCACTAGGCCAACAGACCCCGAAAACTAAATGCAGCTCTAATAATTGTAACTTGTATTAAATTATTGTAATAGTTTTAAAAGTAAGTATTAATGACGTTATACGGCCTATCTCCATTAAAAAAAATGCGAGATGCATTCCTATTTTGCCATAATTTCTATCGAGTCTCCGCATTTCTTACAGCAGTGACTAAAATGAACGTCATCAGCGGATTCAAACCTGAGTCCTCCTGCACGTGACAGATGCCATTGAATCCCTTGTCTGGCAGGCACAATAGACTACTCTGTATCCATGTTATGTCACCAATTTTGAACGAACAGTCCCATGGTTGGCATTTGTGGAGTCCACATCTTCCTCCACGAACCTAACAGCAGAACATTCAGGTTTATAGATTTATAGCGACCAATTTCGAAATAGATATTTTTTCGAAGATCAATTCATCACAATTCTGCATTCACGAATTTCTAGCCAAGCAAAGCCCGCTTAGTTTGAAAATTTAACTTGCTATTCACCAGGCCACCCGATTCTAGTCCTGGTGATAACGTGCGCTGTTAAAATGCGCGAAAAACCTACTTAGGTTTATGAACTAAATATTCAAGGAACAATGGTAGATTTCAGACAAAAGCTATTAAGAATTTTGTTCAAAACTTTACAAAACTTTTACTACTAAATGATTTATGCATTTTTTAAAATTGATTTTTGGATTTTCTAATCCTTTCATTGAGACTTATTCAATTCCTTCTATTAGTTCACACTGTCCCTAAATATATCTTGTTCAAATTTTCAATCGTTCATAAAATACTTTTTATTCATCCACTCAAGTTCAAATACATTTTTTTTGAACTTGTAGTGGATGACACTGAATGTCAATGCAGTTTTTTCAAATATTAATTCATTAATTAAATTTAATTAATTCATTTTAGGTTTTTTTATATTTAACTTGCATGTATCTACCCATAGATGGCGGCAGATAAACTCAAAAAAATGAATGAAAATTATTTATAAAGGACTTTCTGCAATAGAGGAAAAAAAAAGTAGGAATTGATTTTAAAATTTTTTTTATATTACTTGTTTTAAATTTAATAACTGGGTCTAAAATATTAAATTATAACTCAAATTTAATATTTTAGACGTATTTCAAACCAAACCAAACCTCACCCCCCAAAATAATCATCTATGCATTTATTATCATGATCTAATAACCTTGTAACTACATAACTTGATTTATATCCTTAGTTTGCCTCACGTATATCTTTATTTACCCCTATCTCATTATATTTTATGTACCTGCTTTTACTCATTCAAAAAGAGAAAATCCATTTCAGAGTAATTAGTTACATCAAGGCCACAAACACAAAAGAATACAACCGTTTCTTATCAAAACTAATTAGAGTACATGTTAGATTTATCATAACTTTATCAATAGATCAACCATTAGTCGGAAATAATTATTCTCTAAACAACAAGGAAACTGTAATCACAATCGAAGTTCTAGATCAAACTTATCAATGACATACCAGAACTTTTTAGATGTGTCTAACGATTTTAAACGATACCCAAGATTTCAGTTTTTCTATATACAATTGAGAAATAAGATATTTGAACATTACTTTTAACTATTATTTAATTACGAATAATTTAAAAATAGATTAAAAAATCTACAAAAAGGAAATTTTTATTAGTACTTATGAATAAATAAAAAATTATGTACATTTTATTGTTTACATATTTTTTTCTAATGTAGCTGGCAAACACTTAGATAGTTAGTTGTTGTTGATGCCTCAAGGCAAGCGCAGCACCGACGCTACTTACTTAACACTATCCAGGAGGTGCTTGTAGCTTGAAGATAAGCTACGGACGCGAAGTAGCACTAGCCTCCGCAACGCTCAACGATCCTGTTAGACCGGGACCTAAAGTGGATTCCGAACCATTACAAACATCCATGGCGCCTCCTGGACTCGAACACACTCGGCTAGCCATTCGGCCTTCAGGCCTCATATTATAAATACCGAGATCTAAAAAATTTTGAAGACAAAATATTATTTTAAAAGCTACTGATTAAAAACTGAAATATAATAATAGTTACGAAGAGGCCTGATGGCCGAATGGCTAGCGCCCTGGTATCGGGTTAAAATCCTGGCTTTGCCCATGGGTGTTGTAGTGGTTCGGAATCCACTTTAAAAAGTAGATCCCGGTCTAATAGGATCGTAGAGCGTTACGGGGGCATTGTTACTCCGCATCCGTGGCTTATTTTCAAGTTACACGCGTCCTCTAGGTCATGCAAAGTGAGTAACGTCTGTGCAGCGCTTGCCTTACGGCATCCAAGACCAAGTTGTCTAAGTGTTTGCAGCTGCATTGGAACAAAAAAAAAAAATAATAATAATAATAATTACGGTTTGGCAAGGAGAGGCATAATGGCCGAATGTCTGGCCTTTGGTCCCACGGGCTTTTAGGTTCGAATCCTGGTAGTGGTACGGCTGTTTGTTAGTGGTTTGGGAATCAAAGGCCAGAGCTCTCGCGCTCGGGGCCACAGGTTTCTTGTTCGAGTTCCGGCAGTGCCATGGATGTTTGTAATGGTTCGGAATCCATTTTAAGCCGTAGGTCCTGTCTCACATGACCGTAGAGCGTCACAGAGCTCAACCAGATTTCTTCTCACCCACACCATTCCCAAACTGTAAAGGGGCAACTCAGTTCTAGACTCAGTGATGTGGTGTAGTAGTAGTGGTTCGGAATTCCCTTTAAACTGTAAATACTTGTCTAATTAGCCTAAAATTTGTACACACACAAAAAAAATGACCACAGAGCTGCAAACTGAACAAATCTTCTGCTCTGTGACATAAAATTCGGGTGTGAGTCCCAGCAGTGCCATGGATATTTTGTAGTGGCTCGAAATCCACTTTAAGCCATAGCACCCGGTCTAATATGACTTTGGGCGTAGGGCTGACAGCCCTACCTCGTAAAAAGAAAAATATCTTATGTCTCGTATTTTGCCTACTGACAGACGACCTTGGCACTCCATGGGGCTGTTGCGCCATTGAAGAAGAAGAAAATATGAAAAATTACTGAATATGAGATTTAAGATTGATGATTCTTTATATTAAACTGTTAGATTCAAAATTTTATTCAAATACTTTTTCTTTGTAGATAATTACGTATCTTGGTGTTTAAATATTATGAGCATCAATAAAAAGTTTACGATTATTAATTCATTAAATGTGCATGACTCGTGGCTTACTTTTTAGACATAGTAGTATTTCGGAAATATTTCACTAAATTGAATTCATTTAGAATAAAATTTTTATGAAGTTAATAATTGTTCAAATTTTTTTTATCTCTGTACATCGTTGCCATTCGAGCAGTGACGTACTTAATATCTTTATACAGCATAAAATTAGCATCTCAATATCTTTATACAGCTGAAAATCATTCAGTTTTCGAAATAAAAGTCTAAATGTAATGATCCTGAAAAATGCTTGGATCTTTGAAATTACATTTCCAATCATTTCAATATAATGCAGATGGATCATATGAATCTGCTTTTCAATGCAATAAAATTGAAAAATGTAAGAAAATATGCGGTAACTCATGATATATGTACACTGGTATCCAAAAGTTAAGCATAATTGATAATTATGTGAATAAAGAAGGAAATGTAAATCAGAATGGCGGGAAACGTGATATGCGAGTGTAAATTGGTTATAAAATAAGAAAGAAAAACAAAAGAACGATAATAATTAATTTTATTATCCAAAGTAGCAGTTTGAAAGAAAACTGAGCATAGCAAGGGTTCATACTTTAAAAAAAAAATGAAAGAAAACATTAAATAAAATACTGATGCTGCAGTTTAATAAGGCGTGTGGTCACCTCTGACAGCCAGGCACGCTGCACAGCGATTTACTATACTTGCTATGAGATGATGAATGACTTGTGGGCTCAAACGGTTCCAAGCTTTTTGAAGAGCTCTCTTCAGTTCTGTAACGGAGCTTGGCGGGTGCGAAAGGGCTGCAATTTGTCTCCCGAGCATATCCCATATATGCTCGATAGGATTTAAATCAGGGGAGTTCTCAGGCCACGACATGCGCTGGATGTTTTCCGTTTCAAGGAAGTCATCAACCAGCACTGATCGGTGACATGGCGCATTATCATCCATGACTATGAAGTCAGGACCGACAGCACCTCGAAACAAGCGAACATAAGGCTCAAGAACTTCGTCTCTGTATCTCTGACCAGTCCCAGACCCCGTGCCAAAGAAATGGTGGTCCATTACTCCCCTTGATGGAAAATGATGTCTTTCCGTTATGTTTCTTGGTTCAAAACGCGTTCCACGTTCTCTCCATATCGTTACCCGACGAGAATCACTACTCAGACTAAACCGGGACTCGTCACTGAACATCACATTGGCCCACTCTCCCAAACTGCAATGTTGATGTTTCAAACTCCAGTTCAAACGAGCGCGTTTATGCGCAGACGTGAGGGGAATGCAAACTGCTGGTCTTCTCGCATACAGGCCGGCAGGATTGAGTCTCCTGTAAACAGTTTGTCGCGAAATTCATATTCCTGTGGCGACTGTGAGCGCCGAACCCAGTGCTCTGGCAGTACTGCCCCTCTGACGTCGCTCACTTATTATCAGATATCGGTCTTGACTAGGGGTTGTGACTCTTGGTCGACCTGATACTGGTTGTCGGGTAACATCTCCCGTTCTTTGAAACCTCTGCCACAGTCTTGAGATCACAGACTGGTCCCCATTCAAAATTCGCGACACTTCGGTTTGGGATCGTCCGGATTCCAGCATTTCAACGATTCTTCCTTTCGCAAACATATCCAATTGGCGTGTTTGTGCCATCATTCACCTTGTTTGATGGTTAACAACGTTCCTTTGCACAGCAGTTGCACGAAACTTGTCTGAACTGCCTATGCTGCGTGAATCGGTTTTTCTGCGTTCCGACATGCGCAGGACGTAGTCGACTGAAAAATTTTGCATAAACCCAATGTTTCATCTTCACCCAATTAATATCCGCAAGAAATTTGGAATAATTTTACGAATATTTACTCCATGTTTTTCGCATTTTATGATTAATGCTTAGCTTTTGGACACCAGTGTATGTATAGTTCTGGTCCATTCTAGTTTTGGTTCATTTTAAATAAAGCAATTTTTTATATAAAAGTAGTATTTAACTGAATTCAGTCGATGTGCTTAAAAAGAAAAATGTTTTGTGCGATAAAATGTTTGCAGGGCAGGATTAACCTACTTTGAAATCCCAGACATTTTCTTCTTACCGGGGCCCCTCCATCTTACACAAGGAATAGTGGTCACAAAAAATTTAAATCAAGAAATAAAACAAAATTAAATATAGTGAAAAACTTAAACAAATCTTAAATATTTATTAATAAAAAATATTTAATGTACAACAATAATTTTTAGTTTGCTTAGAAAGTTTGAGCAGTTTGGCAGTTTGTTTATAAATATAGAAAAAAATTGAGTATTATTTTATTAAACGTCTAACAAAAGTTGTTATACAAAAACAATATTATCTTAAAGTATTAATTGTTTAATTTAACCTTTTTGTGTAATATAATATAATAATTTTATATATTTAAAAAATTCTACATTATTGGGAGTTTTATTTTCAATAAGAATAAATATAATAACACATTTCCTTTATTCAATTCCTTCTATTAGCTCACACTCATTCACCCTATATATATCTTGTTCAAATTTTCAATCGTTCATAAAATACTTTTTATTCGTCCACTTAAGTTCAAATAAATTTTTTAACTTGTAGTGGATGACACTGAATGCTAATACAGTTTTTTCAAATATTACTTTATTAATTAAATTTAATTAATTGATTTTAGTTTTTTTCAGATTTAAGTTGCATATATCTGCCGATAGATGGCGACAAATAAACTTTAAAGAAATGAATGAAAATTATTTATAAAAGACTTTCTGCAATAGAGTGAAAAAAAAGTAGGAATTAACTTAAAATTTTTTTTTTTATATATAACTTGTATTTTAGATATTCGCAATAACCCTATTAAAAATAATGTTTTTTAATTCATAGGATGTTAAGAATACATATAGTTAATATTATTGTTATCACTATAAAAAAAATTCTAAATTATCGGAAGAATTACTTTTAATAAGAATAAACATAAGAACACATTTTCTATAGATTTTAGAATTCGCAGTAACCATATAAAAAGCAATTTATTTTTGTTTATTATATACAGTTGTCGAACCGAACCGATCTTATTTACAAATCTTTTTAAAATAGACCCGACCCTAGACATTTGTCTATGCGATAATTCGACCCTGAGTGTTTGATACTCTCAACTTTAGCCTAAATAAACTCCATGTAGTTAACTGCAATTGAAACTGTTGACTTCGTCATTTTAGTTTTTTATTTGAAGCTGCAACACAGTTTTTAGCAGAATAATTTTAAATGACGGCAGCATTTTATTTAAAATGCTGATGAATCAAATTTTAGCTATAATAATTTTAATCTACGACGCATAAAATTTCCATTTTAATATTAAAAAGCGCGTACACTTCTGAAAAATAATGATTCATTTATCAAAATTATTTCTACAGTTTTTGCAGCTTGAAATATGTCTTCTTCATGATTTCTCTTACGTTTTAATTGAGACTTATTCTTTTTTTTGCAAAACGATAAAGAAATAAAATCGTTATGTTAAAATTTCTTTTCAGACTAGAATTAGAAACATTAAAAAAAAATAATAATAAAATAGTTAACAGTTAATAATTATTAATAATAAAACAATACAGAATAAAATCGTTATCTTTAAATTTCATTTCAGAATAGAATTAGAAAAAATATAAATAATAATAATAATAAAATAGATAACGACCAATCATTAATAATAATAAAATGGTAAAGAATAAAATCGTTATGTTTAAATTTCTTTTCAGACTAGAATTAGAAACATTAAAAAAAAAAAAATAATAATAAAAATAGTTAAGATTCAATAATTATTAATAATAAAACAATACAGAATAAAATCGTTATGTTTAAATTTCTTTTCGGTACTTACGTATTAACGGTACCTTGGTGACAGTTGCGCCAATAAAGAGCACACGCGCCAACCGCAGCTACAGATTTGGCGTTTTTTAAGTAGCATCAATCTATTCTATTGGTTTGGTAACCTTAGTAGCTGTTAAATTGGCGACACTTAAAAACCGCCAAGTCTGTCGCCAAGGTACCGCTAATACGTAAGTACCTTTCTTTTCAGACTAGAATTAGAAACATTAAAAAAATAATGATAATAAAATAGTTAAGATTCAATAATTATTAATAATAAAACAATACAGAATAAAATCGTTATCTTTAAATTTCATTTCAGAGTAGAATTAGAAAAATTATAAATATTAATAATAAAATAGATAACAACCAATAATTAATAATAATAAAATGGTAAGGAATAAAATCGTTATGCTTAAATTACATTTCAGACTAGAACTAGAAACATTAAAGATAATAATAATAATAATAATAAAGAATCTTAATCATAATAAAATAAGAACCAATAATTGAATAGAAAAAACGAGAAACAAACACAAAGTAAAAACAAAGCTTTTAGACACTATATTTTTAAACAGATTCGATATAAACTTACAGGTAAAAACAGGTCGATATAAAATATAAAGGTACTTAACCATTAAGCCATTGACAACCAAACGACAAAATTAAATTTCGCTAATATAACATATTATACTTTATTGGAAAGAAACATAACTGACGATGAAAATTATTATTCAGAAAACTTTTAAAGAATAACGTCCATCAAATGCAGTACAATAACAATCAATTTTGCATATTACAATGTAATTCGAGCATCAGTTCTATCAAAAGCATTTAATTCTTTTCTAATTTTTAATTTAATTTCTTCTAATACATAAGAACGATTAAAATACATAAAGATATTAAAATCGAAATAAAGTAAGAAATTCCAAAATATGAAAACGATAATAATAAAATACATAATTATTAAATAATAATTATAGAATTAATAATAATAATAGATTAAATAATATTTCGACACCTGCAAGCCTATCATTTTAATATTTTGTTAAGCATTTTATGGAGCTTTATGTTTTGCTTTTTTCTCAGCAAAAACCAGCTTATGTGAAAACAATTTTTTTTATACAATATAATTATTTATTGGCATCATGACAAATCCGTGATCGAGAAAGCTCTTCAGTAGTTTATTATAGTGTTAAAATATGATGACGTTACTTTAGTGCGCAGTAGTTCTTAATTACTTTGACATTAAAATATCTAACCACGGATGAGGCAATTGCGAGTTCTTTTGTGATTAATCCTGATCCATTAGGAACACGACAAGATCACGATCACCACTCAAACAATCATTCTTTTAAAAGCAGATAATGGACCGCGAAAGAAAAAAGTGTGATAAGTTGATGTGATGTCTTGTGATAAGTTAAGAGTGATGCCTGGTGATAAGTTGAAAACATTATCAGTGGCGCAACAACACCACGGTGGGCCAAGGCCGATTGCCTACTGGCAGATTTTTAGACAGGAGATGATTTCCTTTTTATGGGGTAGGGTTGTCATCCCGACGTTCAACACTCTACAGTCATATTAGACCGAGACTTATGGTTTAAAGTAGATTCCGAACGACTACATACATCCATGGCACCGCTGGGATTTGAACCCAAAACCGGACAGAGCACCAGAGCGCTAGTCACTCGGCTATCAGGCCCCATAAATTGAAACAAAATTAAAAATTAAGTACAGGCCTTACTAAAATTTCTTAATTATAAAGTTGTTATTGATAAAATTATTAATACAATAGATCATTTTGCCTCAACTCGAGCCCCAGTGGCGCAGAAAGCATGGGAAAGAGCTGAGGTTCAAATGCATTGTCAGCGTCTCTTGCAGTTACTGTTTCCAGAAACGAGGTGACTTGATGGCGATTGTGTTGTGGAACACGTATATAAGGCGAGAGACATGCCCTCTGAAGAGAATTTTCAGGGTTTTTCCTTGTATGACACAGGGCCTGAATGGCCGATGGCTATGTTCGGTACCACAGGTTTCGGGTTCGAGTCCCGGTGGTGCCATGGATGTTTGTAGTGGTTCGGAATCCACTTTAAACTGTAGGTCCCGGTCTAATAGGATCGTAGAGCGTTGCGGGGGCATTGTTACTCCGCGTCCGGGGCTTATCTTCAAGTTACACGCGCCCCCTGGGTAATGCCAAGTAAGTACGTCTGTGCAGCGCTTGCCTTAAGGCCTGCAAGACCAAGCTGTCTAAGTGTTTGCCAGCTGCATTAGAAAGAAAAAAAAATCCTTGTATGACACTCAAATTCAGGTCAACTACCCCTAAAAGTCCTCCCGGATGGCAATGTCATCCCTTGATCACCCATTGGTTAGCTATTCATAGTAAGTGAAACACGAAGCCCACCGATGTTCATAAAAAGAGAATGCATAATGTACGCCGTTAGCACACTAGAGGGCTGTGGTTCGAATCGTCTGGTGGCGTGCATTGCAGCAACTGCTTTCTGAATTGAAAAAGATTTGACAGCTCCATTCTAAAGTCAGGCTGCCAATTGCAATTTTTTATGGTTTAGAGTCTTAAACTAATATGGTCAAGGTCCAGTGATAACATGATCAGTTAGCGTGTAGAACGGCTCAGGTTCATTGCACTCTCAACTTTCAGAAATTAGACTTGTTGGCTATTGTGGCATTGTAAAACGTCTCGCACTGATGCCTAGTGAAAATTTTCCGGGTTTTCTTCCTTACGACAAGCATATGTGAGTATTTATACCTAAATGTCTTACAAAAAAGCAATGCCTTCTCTTCATCGAAAACATTAGTCAGTGGCCAGTTCGTTTCATAAATAAATTGAACATGAGGTCCACCGATAAAAAGGCCATTTAAAGAATTCCAATTGGATTTAAAAATATATTTTGTTATGAAATGTTTTTTTCATTATAAAAACAACAGCACTTTTATTTAATTTCTGCCTTATGAATGAAAATAGGTCATTAAAACTATAGAGGTATAAAAAAAAAGAAGAAAGAAACGATAAATAAAAGAAAAGACATTTGGAGTTAAAAGAAATTTATTTCTTACACTTAATTTTAATTTTTTTTAAAATCAACTTCCGTTTTTACAAAAGATTCATTTCTTTTTTAAAGTTAATTTCTGTTATTATAATTATTTTATCATCTCTCAAATGTTTCCATTTTCTGGTTCGAATCTAGTTTTTCTGTTTCAGATGACCTTTATTACACATATGGATAGTTTATTAGACATGGTATAACTTTTGCATAGACTAGTACTATTAACAATAACGACATTGAATAAATTTAATTTGACAGTTTATAATTTTACTTAACATTACACAAGCGAAAGAAAAAAAAAATCTTCTTTAAAAAAGGTAAACACGTAGTTGCATTTCTTGAAGGGGGAAAAAAAAAAAACGATACTATTAATAAACAGCAAGATAACACTTGTTTTTAAAAACGTTCAAGTTCCGAAAAACTGCTTATAACAGCGAAGAAATGGTCCTAATGTGTTTGTTGATGTTTTAAGCAAAAATGTTTTAAAAATCATTTAAATGATTGATATTATTAACAAATAATCATCCCAGTTTCTTTCCATCATATTAGAACATTTCTATTTTATAGTAAAACTTTTCATAAAAACATTGCAGTTAGGGAAACGATACTTATTAATCATTAAAATTGGTGAAATATACACCATGTATTATGTTATCCAAAGTAAATCGTAAATGGATTATTCAGTGATGTCTTGATGACTGATTGTCTTCAAGAGGGCTAACTATGTCTTTGTAGAGGGTTTCCTAAATGAACTGGACTACAGCTGACACAAGCAAAGAGAATAAATAAAAGTCAAAACAATCATTCTGCTGATTGTGACGAAACTGCTATTTTAATTTATCATACTAACGTCTTCAATGACCTTAATTAAAAGATGGACTTATAAACCAGAACTTATCATTTTTTTAAAGTAGTTCCGTTTCCAGTTTCTAATGATATTTTATTAGACTAAGCGTGTGATGTAGAATTCACACAAAAGATTCAAGATTAAAGAGATTACACTGATTACAAGATTAAAAGATTTACACTGTTTTATCAAGATTCCGAAACAAAATTCACTGATATCCTTCAAAATGGTTCATTCGAAAAATACGCCAAATTCTGTTTGTGCATATTCAATAAAGCAATTATGATCGCTTTAAAAATTTAAAATTCTAATTAAATGCAGCTATGCAATTTCAACTGCAAGAATTTATCTGTGCATTTATTACTACTTTCACTTTTTCCCCTTTGGGGGATAATTTAAATTGTTAACCATTAAAGAGAATTTTATAAATATTTAACACTTCTTTTTTATACCATTTCAAGATTCAAGAAGAAAATACGACAAGAATGAGAATAAGAGTCAAGGTCAAAAGAAGAAACGCTTTCAAGCCGAACTGATCATGAGGAAAAGGTGTCTTATTTGTCTCGTGTGGCATCGTTTCATTTTGAAATCACACCACAGTGATAATAATAATAATACGAAATCATAAGTAACCATGGCTGTGTCGGGAGCCGGTAGTGGAGGTGTTTTGACTTCTGTATCGTTATTACTTGGTGCCTCTGAACCGGCACTTAGATTATTATTTACAATTTTATTAGGTAATTATTAATAATTTATTTTTCTTCTGTTTCTATTTATAATTGTTTAAACTATGTAAGTCAAATATCAAGCAAAAGTATCGGCTTATGCATATCGTTGTAAAATAATATTGAAAATGTATAGAATTTAAAATTATTTTCATTTCTATTGGTAATATACTGATTTGTTGATTTTATAACAATTTTATTTAATGTATTATACTAGATGTCATTTTTCTGCTGTCCTATTTACGTGATACGATCTATTTCCGGGTTTAATAGTCTCAATAACACCCATTGCATTATTTATATAAAAAATAAATATTATTATTAATTTGATCTACAATTAAGTTCTAAGATGTTAAAAAAAAGTATCTTTTGTATATTTAAAATACTGTTTTTCCATTTATTATATTCAAGAACTATAAATGAATTAATTTTTGTATGCAACAGTTTTTAGAATTTGCTGTTATTTTAAGATTTAATTAAATGGAAGTAATTTAAATTACTTGATATTAAGCTATTTAGCTTAATTGAGAGTAATTTAAAATTAAATTTAATTAAATGCCAAGTATTGCTATAACGATTATATATATTGCTTCTCTTATTAATAAAATCTTTCAAGAATATTTAGAAGTTTTTGATGCATTCTAGTGTTCTATTTAAAGAAAAAAAAATATATAAAATATTAATATGGATTGGTAAACATGCAATACCTTCTATTCTTTAAATATTATATTTTGAAAAGAATGTGGTTTTAAAAAAGTGGTATTTATAATATTTCAGAATTTTCATTAAATTTTCAATATTTAGTTAATTGTGTGTGTTTTTATTTTAGGTTATCCATTAGCATTAATTCATCGTTATTTTCTCTTTGGAAAATCTGCTTCGATACAACATTTATATTTCATTATTTGCGGACTAACTTTAGGAACTTTCAATTATGGTATGTTTATTCTTATTATTTCACTATTTGTTATCATTGTGGTTAATTAAAAAACAAAATGTCAGATCTATAAACTTTTTTTATCAAAATTTATGTACGTCATAGTTAAATTTTATTTTTAGTTTGTATGTTCAACTTTACAAACAGTAATATTTATTTTAAATCATATTTTGCAGGAAGTGATATACTGCATTCTGTTTTTTGTGTACTTGTTATGTATTTCCTCCTCCTCACTATTGGTGGTACATTTAAATCGGTTGTCGTTTCATTCTTTTTTCTTATGGTATGTATGTGAAATTATTCTTTAATAACTGATAAATCAATAGAATTTTATTTTTTTAATTTTATTAAAAAAGTAATTTTTCTTTAATATCTATAAAAATGTAGATATCTTATAGTATTAATAGCAGACTTGACTTGACGTGATTTTGAGATTTATGCTCGCGTTAGCTGCAGTAGCAGATTTATTCATTATATTATATTGTTAATCTAATATCATGTATAATTCTTTATTTATGCTGAAAATATGAATTTTTTTTAAGGCTGCTTTATGAAGAAAGTAATAAAATTAATTTTTTATTCTTTCTAATATTTTAAAATTTATGTAATTAGTGTTTTGTTAAATTTTATATTCTGTAATTAAATAGGTTAAAATGTTTATTTTTGTAATATAATTAACTAATACTTAATATACTTTTATAATATGCTAATCTAATTATATGAACATTTTCAAAAATATTTTTAAATTTTTAATTTTATTTATAAGGAATTTTATTTAAATTAAATTAATACTTTTGAGTTTTTTATTAAAGATATATTTCATATAATGATGCATTTTAATTGTTCATATAGGGATACTTAATATATGGGTATTATATAACTGGTACTGATGACTATGATATTAAGTGGAGTATGCCGCAATGTGTTTTAACATTACGTCTGATAGGTATGCAAGTCTTTTTAATATTTATTTTTTAAAAAATATTTTTAGATTTGTTACATTTTGCTTATGCAATTTTATAACTATTTTTAGGTCTTGCTTATGACGTGTTTGATGGTCAAAAACCTGTGGTGAGTATTAATAACATTTTGGAAAACACAGTAATCCATTTTTGCACTGTACCTTGATATGTTGCATATTAGTATATTTTTAGGCACGTGTTTTAAGAAAAATGTCACGTAATCCATATAAATTATCAATCTCATATTTTCAATATTCTTTTTTATTTTCTCCCAAATATGGCCAATATAACAAGGAGCTTATTGTAAATACTTTGATGTATTTGTATACATACAAATGTACATTGATGTACAAATGTTAGTATTTTTAAAATTTTTTATTAATACACTGAATTGGATATTTTCTTTATATAAAAAGAATAAAAACAATTAAATTAAAAATGTTATGATTTGTATAATTATTAATTTATTAATAAAATTATTTTTATTTGTATAATTATCAGTTATCTTTTTGATAATTTTTATAATTATCAAAAAATTTTACTTTTAGAATTTATGTCATGTCCAATTCTATTTGATGTACAGTTTTTGATTTAGCCAAATAGGTATTAATGAGAGAAAATATATAAACATTTAATTTTTAATTCAAATAAGTAATTGTTTTGTTATTACTTCAATTAAAGATGAAATATTTTTTATATTTTTTTTTAGTTAGACGAAGGTAAACTGCAATTTAAAAACATTTAAAATCTGAAGTTGCAATCAACCTTTCTTGAAATTTTTATGTGTAGTAGAGATTGCTTTTTTAAGTTTTTTTTTTTTTTATATCTTTTTATATTTTGAGAAATATGTTTTATCTTAGTTGATGATCAGAATTTCCTTTTATTAGAATGTTTTACAACACTTAAGTAATTTTGTGAAATATTTCATCTATTTAAAAGCTAACTTTAAAAAAAAATAACAATTTTATATTTCAAATATTTATTACAAATTTAATAAAAAAATTTTTTAACATTTTATTTCTGTTTCATTAATATTCATTTATAGTAATTCAATAGAACTTATGTCTTAATTAAAAAATGATAACATTAAATTTTAAAAATGACATCTGGCTTGTTACAAAATTTAGTATTAGTATTATATTGTTACATAAATTTGGATGTGTTAAATATTTACATTAGTCACATTATATTGTAAATTCTTATCTGTGGAAATTGTGTAAATATTTTAATTCATGATAATATTTTAGAATATAAATAAGTTTGCATTATTCATACTGTATATTAATTTTGATTATCACAAATCATGTATAATTTCTAATTTTATTATATTCTTTTGAAGATATTCATTTCTAATAATTTTTTTTTCTATTTACTTTGTTTTCCTTCCAATTTTAATTTCATTAATACATGAAAAAGAAATGCTGATTTTTTTGTAATTGATTTATTTATGCTATTATTTGAAACTTAGTTTAAATTAAGTTTTTTTTAAGGCATTGGATATTTTATTATTTAAGAGGTAATTGAATTAAAATATTATTTCACATTAATTAAAATCTTTTATGTAATTTTTTTTTTCTTTGCATTTTGGTTTATTAAAAGAATGTTTTTTAATGTTGCTTCATGATTGTAGGAGAAGCTTTCCAATGATCAAAAGAAAACAGCCCTTAAAAAGTGTCCTTCATTGTTAGAAGTTGCTGGCCACACATATTTTTTTGGAGGATTTATGGTGGGCCCACAGGTAATAAATTATTAATAATTTATTTAGCACACCTTTCTTTTTAATTTTCATTATAAAATAATGTTTTGTGTAGTATTTGATGCCAAAATTATGTTATAACTTTCTTTGTATGATATTTCAGCTTAATTATCTGTATTGTAGGTTATGGTAATTATAATTTTATTAGAAATTATATTTGAATAACATTTTCTCTCTTAAAGTTATCTGCTCATTAAAAAGTCTTTGTACAAAAAAAAGTAACATCTAGAAAGTTGTGGAATTAAATCGATGCATTAATAAGGAAATAGTTGCTAAAAAATAACTTTTCATTTGACTTGACTTTAATGTTTGTTTTGAATTTTTCACTTAGTAATTTAATTTTAGCAGTTGAAATTTTTTGTAACATTGAAATAAAAAATGTCTCGATGAATTTAGTTTGGTTATGTACCAATTGGGAAAATCTGGAGTGTTAAAAATTTGACATGGGTTAGAAATGACTTTTTAAGTAAAATCTGGAATGAAATGTTGTATTTTTTAGGGACTAGGGGAAGTTGGATTTCTTTTAAACCTTGTATATCTAGTAGAAACTCTTATAGTAAGAGAAATAGAACTGTGTTCATTAGACAAGTTTGGTTGTTCTACCAAGACAGATTCATCCACACCATGTATCCTGATATATTTCAGTGCAGATAGACTTAAAATATGAAGAAGATTGAAAAGTTAAAATAATTGTTTAAATCATAAGAATAAATTTGTTTGATTTTAATAATATTTTTAAAATGATAAAAACATTGAAATGCACAATACAGCAATCAGCTGCTGTTTTTGTCTTGTAAAATGTAATACTTAATTCTTAAATTGAATGCTTACTGAAATAAATTGTAAAAAAGCAGTGTGTTGGCACTGAAATAAAGGAAAATGTATGCCCTTTTTTTTATAGAAATATCTTGTCCTTTTTTACTTAATTATATAATATTTATGAAGAAGCAAATTAAATATTTTTATCAATAAAAAAAAATATATCATTTTATTATGATTGTGGAAATATAATTCTTTTGTCTCTCATAATTCATTTATTCATTTATATTTGGATTATTTTTACATGAGGAGTTGTAATGAGATTTTGTAATTTGTTGTGTATTTTTCATCAAACCTCACTAAAATAAGTTAGACGATTTCATTATATTTTATTTTGCATTAAATATTCTGGGTCACATTGTTAGTGTTTGTTTATTTGTAGGAATGAAATCCAAGAGTTTTTTTTTATTTTCATTTCACCAAATAGAAAAAAATTGTTAAAATTAATCAATATTTTTATTAAAATCTGATATTTACAAGGTATGAATTTAAATTATACCAGATTTAATAATTAAAACCCTAATTAAAAATTCCTTGAAATAAAATAATTCTTAAAAAACAAATTTGTATGTAAATTTAACATGTAAAACATATCAAATTTGATTTTAAACCCATGTATTCTGCAATGATTGTTAAACCATTTATTCTAATAATCACAAAAGAAAGGAAATACTCTTTCATAAAAATTAGCTCTTTCTTGTTGATTATTGATACACAATATTTTCTACTTTTTAATTTCATTTTAAGGTGTTGCAAATAATGAAAATAAACTTGAATAAAGAAATTATATATATTACAGTTTATTATATATATATATATATAATAACCAGGAATAATTAACTAGTTATTGATTTTAATAGGAAAAATATTTTTTTGTAAAACTGAAAACTATGTATATAAATATTTCCATTCATATAGATATATATAAAAGGTAAAAAACAATGTTTGTTGATAAAAATACTGCCACTGTACTGTTTTCCTCCAAGATTTACAGTACAAATTTTTTCCCTCAAGATTGCCAGCTGGGCATAAATACCTTTAAGAACTATAAAATTATATTTTATGGCTTGTATAAGTCATTTATCAAATTAGATTTTAAAATACCCTTTAGCTCTTTTCTACTTCCTATTTTTTTAACATTGTTCACCATTATAATATGCATAGTTATGGCATTCTAAAATATTTATTTATAATTTTTAGTTTCCGATGAAGAGGTATGTGAATTTTATTGATGGAAATTTTCCTGGAAAGCCTTTGTCCGGAAAGCCTTCATGGTAAGTCTTTCCCATTAATGTTATATATTGCTGTTAATATTTCAAACATATGTAATTTTTAAAAACATTTTCAGAAATAGCTACACCAAATATAAAACAGCTTTTCAGATTATTTAAAGAGGTTATTTATGTTGTTATGAGAGGAATTTTAATATATGTATGCGATGCATTTGTTTTATTTTATTTTGTAAATCTTTCTGTTCTTATCTGTTTAAACTTATAGTAGTTGTTTGCTGATATATATTATCATTGTAATTTTAAGATATGTTCACAAAAATTATTAAATAAAGTTAACTTCACCATTTAATTTTTTCTTAATATGATTGAAAATGAGTATTTGAAAATTGTTGTACAATTATTGTATTTTTTTATTATATAATTGACTTTTTTTTTATAATGCTAACTGAATTATTTGGATAAGACATTTATCTTAAATCACTGTATTCCTTTTTTCCCTTCCTCCTCAAGTATTGGTGCAGGACTGAAACGCTTAAGTTCAGGAATTCTAATTTTATCTATTTATCAACTTGGTAATATGTTTATACCAGAAAAAATGCTACTGTCTCCTGAATATGAGGTAAGAATTTGGAATTTTTTAAAATATTTAACTCTAATTAACATTAATATATGCAATTTTCTTGTAATAATTTACTACATTAAGACAATTCTTCAAGAAACATGAAGGGAAAAAATTCAAACTATTTATGGCATTACAAATATTGCAACATTTAGCCTAAATAATAGATATCCATTTTGTTAAATATACAATCTCCTGAGATTCAATAAAGTTTGTAGCTATTAAAAGCTTTTTATGCAAAATAGATTTTTTATATCTTATCTGTAAAGACAAAATAGGAAAATAGGCCTTTTACTATTATATGTAGATTGCATTTTTAATGTTTTAATAATTTATAATAAATCCTTTTTATATTGTTATTGAAATTCTACATTTATATCTGCAACATATTAAATATTTTCCAAGTGTTTATTAAAGAAGCTTCTTTAAATATATTGTACAAAACCATATTAGGATGCATTATTTTTGTAGTAATTTTGCCTTATTTTATTTTAAGTATTGAATCTTTTATATAGTTTCTTCTTATATTATTTATTAAATTAAATTTACCATGTAAAAAAAGTATAAATTTAGAATTGCTATTGTAACTTTTTTTCTTGTTAATTTTCATGAATTTAATCTGCTCATTTATTATCAGTTCAGTTCAAATAGATTTAGATCATCAGATTTAAATAGACATTGTTCTCCCTTTTTTGCATGTTAAACTAATATTTGTATAGTAATGTAGAGTTAATTTATTTTTTCAAAATATGTTTGAAACTTAAGAACTAATTTTTTCCCTGATGTTTTTTTTTTATATATCTTAATTTCATGTAATATGTGTAAAGTAATATTTTTTTGCTTTATGTATATATGTATTCTTATTTAATCAATGGGATTGTTACTTTAAAAAAAAAAAAAAATGTTTCTCCTTATTTCTGAAAGCAATAACTATAATGGATTCAAACCTTGACTCTTGCATGCTAGCTCATACTTTGCACTTTTCTTCTACAACAGTTGGAAAAATTTAAAAATCAATTTATCATACTATTAGGTATTAAACTTACATTCATGCAGTTCTTTAACAGATGGCATAATTAATATTAGAGGAATCAGATTGACAATTACATCATTTTAAACAACTGTCATTAGATTTTCATATACCATTTCATTGAAGTGTGCAAAACATATTTTTAGCTATGATCATTTTAATGTTGCACTGAAAAAAACATTTTCAAGTATTTTTACTTCTCTGTTTTATCTGGAAGAAAACACTTGAAAAGCATTGAATTTTTATAGAATCTTATGGGAAAAAATATATTATTCAAGGAACTGTTCAAAAATGATTTAAATGATTCAAAGACAGTAATTTTGATATGAAAGACCAGGAGTGCTCTAGTCTGCCGAAAAAAATCATGATATGTGAAAATCTAGTTAATGTTACTGACTGAAATTGATATGTTGGATAGATATTGAAAGAAAATAACTAAAATATAAGGGAAAATTCAACAAAATCATTTTTCTATGTTACCTGCTGCAAAGTATTGCTCTTTAATCTGACAGGTTATTTATTATGAATTGGGTCTGAATTGGCAATTTTGCTGGATTAATGAGTGAAGGGACCAAAGATTAAAAGTTCTCTAAATAAAAATTTAAATGATTAAAAGATTATTTTTAAATTAAAGAATTAAAAAAATTAGAAAAGATTTTTTTGATTATAGAATTATTTTTAATGTGTTTGCACACATTCTGCATATATGTAGAATGTGTAAATATCTGAAAAATGCAAGGAGCACTGCACTGCCATCTGGGGATCAAGGTCAACAAACATCCAAATCCAGATAAAAAATTAAAAATCTAAGGCTTTTGAACGGTGTCGGATTATAGATTATGCGAGACAATCGAATGCTGGATTACAGAGAGTTATTATATTTAGAATCACTTTGATAAGAAGTTCTATTCCATTTGGAATGTTTTTCAGACATTACTTCTTCTGATACATAACCGGTCTGAGCAGTACTTTCATCCTTTTAAAGAAGTAAAAAATTGTCTTGATTTGTGAATGGCCTCAGAATATCAGTTGTTCTTTCAAAGAGGAATACATATTTTATCAGACAAGAAAAAGTATATAGTGACATACAACATTGATGTATCAATTGATTTTTTAATGAAATAAATACTGTTTGGAAGAAAAACATCAGTTTCTGCTTAGTTAAATTAATTGTAAAAAGTTTAAAAAATATATTTGTAATTATAGTATATTGAAAACAAAGTTATTGCAGTATAATAAAAAAAAAATTTTCAAATATTTTTTTAGGAATTTATTTTATTAAAAATATTTTGTTAATTTAAATATATTTTTATTAAAAATTATTGATTTTTAAAATTAACCAATTGCATTGCAGAAAGAAATGATTGTTTTTATTTTTAGGTACAATGTACGAGTTTCACTTAAACTGTATTTTTCACCAGCATTTATTATCTTTTTTGTTTTCCGTATATGTATTGTATTTATTTGATTTTCTGTTTTTGTTTTAGAACTTTCATCTCTTGAAAAAACTAATCATTCTTGGGTTATGGGGCAAAATTGCGTTGTTCAAATATATAGCATGTTGGTTAATTTCAGTAAGTATTAAATTATTATTATGGAAAGGACACAGCCTAAAAATGTTTACTGCATTTCTTATACTTTCACTGCTCATTCATTGAATGTTTCATAATTCAGGAAGGCAGTTGCATCATGACTGGAATGACTTACAATGGAACAGATCAGGATGGAAATAATCAGTGGGATGGTTGTGCCAATGTGAAGTTGTGGGATTTCAATACTACTACTACATTTGAAGGCATTATCAAATCATTCAATATTAATACAAATTTATGGGCAGGACAGTAAGTTCAAAGTTGCTTTATTGTCATTATATATATTTTTTATGCATCTTCTCGTAATTTATGTTTTTAATTTTGAATTATTTAAAAAATCGTCTTTATTTATATTTATGAGGGATTTATAGTATTCTTGTATAATAATTTATTTATAATATTCTTAATCTTCAGTTTTTTTTTATTTTGAAATTATATTTTAATGTTGTTTTACAAAATAAGAGATACGAAATTTTAAATACATTTGTTTAGTAATGTGTCACAATGTATAGAACATAGTAGTGATTTGTATACTGATATCAGGATTATGCATTTGGAAATTGAAAAAAAGTTCTTAATTTATAAAACCATGCTAATGACACTGTTTAAATATAGGAGAATTTATTAAAATTTTTATTGAATCTGGAAGTATAGATAATTTATACTTTAAAGTTTTTATTATATCAAGAATTTGTACTTGATTCTATTTTTATAAATTTTCAATCAATTTTCTGCCATGTAACTATAATATGGGAAAATACTCAAGTGTTATTCATTTACTAAACAATTTTTAGTATATATATCTTTATTCTGAAGTGAGAATTAAGAAAATATTTTAATTTGTGAAAAAAATTATATTTTGTTCAATAAAAAAGTGTTACATTTTCTTTTTAAAATTAAAATTTTTTTAGATGATACAGAAAAATTGAATTTCGTATATATATTAATCTAAAATGACAATTTAATAAAATTTTCAATCTTGAGTTATTTAAATTTTATGATATTGAATCCTTGCATTTTGTGACAAATTAATTAAATTTGTGATAAAATTTCATTTGACTGTGCATAGTTCTTACTATAAGGGAATCAAATAAGACCTTAAATGACAATCACAAATTGTGGTAATATTTGAAAAAAAAAAAATTGACTGATTTTCTAGATTAATAAGAAAGAAATTTTATATTGAATGTAATCATAAAATAATTGAGATAATTACTTCATTATTTTTTAATATTTAATATGACTAACTACTGTACAGAGTTCAGATTTATTATTTAATGAAACATTTGGTTTAATATTACTAAATATTTCATTATTTTATTAATTTTTTACTGATATTTAATAATCTTTCTGGTTTCTTTCAGAATTATTATTTTTCAATTTTTTTTAAGTAGTAATCAAATGATGAAATTAGTGCAGTAAAAAATAAGCTTTAATGTAAGCTTTGCATACTTAAAAAAAATTATTTTATGCTATTTGGTACAAAGCCATATCCAAGATTTTAAAAGTTCAAAATATCATATTAATCAAATGTGAGAGTTCTCTCTTTAATTTATTTAGTTCATAGTTTAGTTTTAAAAAGCACTTGAAACATTTTTGAGATTTAATTCTAATTTTGTGATATAAGTTCATGTTAACTTGTTTTTTAAATTTAGATATGTCTTCAAACGTTTAAAGTTTCTTGGGAATCGTTACATATCCCAAGGTGCTACTCTCTTATTCCTGGCAATTTGGCATGGTTTGCATTCAGGATATTATATGTGTTTCCTGTTGGAGTTCATTGTTATGTACTTCGAAAAAGATGTAAGTTTTATTTAATTTTTTTACTTCCTACTAATTTTTTTACTTTTTGAATATTTCATTTTCCTTTTTGTTTCGCTTTAATTATGGTTCAAAATGCATTTTAAATTGTTTTGCATGATTAAATATATTAATAATTTTTTTGTTGGTGTAAAGCATTCTCATGTCATTTACATGTAACTTTAACTAACCATAACATTGTAACTTTAATTAAACATGTTTCTTTTAGTTCTAAATAAATAGATTATGTAAAAATTTTTTTACGTGATGTGCTACTAGTTGTAATTAAATTTATACAATATGAGGACAATGAAACATTAGGTTTTATATAAATACTTTCACAATATATAAAATAAGATAAATTCAAGATGATGCTTAAAAGATTTTTTTTTTTATATATTCTTGGTTTTCAAAAATTGAGACAAATAGAAGAAATTATTTATCTGGTAACATAATAAGGAAAATGCAAAGTTCTTCTTGAGAGATTTTGTTTTATAGTTTGTTTCCAATTAACATATATTTATTTCAAGCATAAAATAAATAAATATGTATAGTAGTTATTTAATATTTTATAACGAAACTGACTTTTAAAAAGTATCTAAATCTTAATTAGATTTGTTTACTTATTATACAAATTACTAACGTTATTTATTTGTTTAAAGAGAATACTGTAAGCTTTTCAATTAATTATATTTTTATGTTTATTGCTTTAATTTAATTTTATAAATCTTTTTCATAATGCTACTTTCAAATTAAAAGATTATTTATACTCCTTAGTATATGATTATAAATATTTTTGTCTATTTCTGTTTATTACAACAAAAGATGATTTTTTTTTGCATTGTTATTTAAAAAATATATTACACTAAATTTTCAAAATGAAGACAAGTTTCAGATTTGGTTGATTATCTTCAGAAGTACTTGATAAATTTTAATGAAATTTGATTTGAACATAGGTTGATATAATACATATATAAATCATTCAGCAATTTTAATATACATGCATAATCATGCTTAATACTCAGTGGAACCAGAAGGTGTGGTGAAACTGTAGTTGCAGAAAAAAAAAAAAAAAAAAAAAAGGTTAATAGGGGATATGGTCTCTTCTTGCAGATATATAGGCATCACACCATCATTTCATTCTGGAAATAAAACAATTTATGAATTCATGTGGCAATTTTTCCCACTCATTCAGCAATGCTATTTTTTCAGCCCAAGATAATTCTTAGAGGGGGGGAAGGTTTGCAATTGCCCTCCCAGAATATCATTGACATTCACTCACTATGGGGTTGAGGTTTGGAGATATAGCTGGCCAACCCATCTGGCAAATATCTTCACTTTCAAGAAATTTGTTGACCACATGATGAGCTCTATGTGGACGTGTGTCTTCTATTAAAAATGAAATTGGGGCCAATTGCCCTCTTAAGAGGCGAACCTAGGGCTCCAAGATGGCTTCCTTTTATCTCACACCAGTCACAGTACTGCTTTCAAAGACATGGAGTGGTGTGCCATAATAGTTGATTTCTGGGGCATTGGATGGCAAGTAGTAGGTCCCTGCTGCTCGCCATGTGGAAATCCGTTGAGAATCTGTAGTTAAGCTGAATCAGAACTCATTAATCGCTGAATTAGTGAAGAGAATGATTGCCCATTGTTTCATGCTCTAACCTCTATGATCTCTGGACCATGGTAAACGGATTATCCTTTTTGTAGAAGCGAGCAGAATACAAACTTCAGTTCTTCTTGCAAACGACTTTTTTTATGAAACCTTATAGACAGTAACCCTTAAAACTCTCATTCCTGTGGCAGTATGAAAGTCATAAGAAGGCTGAGAAGCTGTAGCATCCCTGTTACACCTTATCAGGATAAATAGCAATCATCTTTGTCCATCATGAATCTTGGATAATCTTGCACAGACTTTTTCTAGATGGATCCGATATTCTGAAACTGTTTCCATAAGTTGGATACAATACTGGACGTTACATTGGAGTCTTTACAAATTTGGACTTGAGACTTTAGATTGCTCTGCTTCTAACCTTCCCATGATTTGCCACTTCATTCTGTCACCTAAACATTGTGATTATTCATTTCTATTTTTTAAAGAATATGTAAATAAAATAGAATCTTCTAACATGTTTTGGTATTGCAGGTTGAATCAATTTTTGATACTAGACTTCCTAAAGTGAAAGCATTGCTGACACAAGGTGCCTTGAGAATCCCTGTGCTGATCTTCTTGAAGATATATGTGGACATATTTATGGGCTACTGCCTTGCGAGCTTTTGCTTGCTTTCCTGGAGTCGTTACATGCAGGCAAGTAATTTTTCTGTAATAGTTAAAAATTTATGGCTATTTTCAGTATCTGAAATTTTCATTAATGATAAGTTTAAATCTTTTGCCATACCTTTAAGTTTTTTTACATTTTTATTATATTTTTTTTTATCTTAATGCATTTAAATCAATTCAGCACAAGTTCTAAAGTGATCTGTTCTGTGATTAATGTGTTTTTAAAATTTATCTCTTGGGAAGAAAACCTAAAATGCTATCTTTCAGTTAATGGGAAGCCAATTGTGAATTGTGTATACAGTCATGAAATGTGGTAACCTTATAATGGTGCTAGCACTTTGTGGTTAAACATGTTTCTGAGATTTTTTATTGAATATATATTTTTTATGAATGAATATGGAAAAAAAAAAGTATCATTGAATAAATGAATATGGAAAAAAAGTATGAATGAATATGGGAAAAATAATGAATGAATATGGGAAAAAAAATGAATGAATATGGGAAAAAAATGAATGAATATGGGAAAAAAAATGAATGAATATGGGGAAAAAAATGAATGAATATGGGGAAAATGAATGAATATGGGGAAAAAATGAATGAATATGGGGAAAAAAATGAATGAATATGGGGGAAAAAATGAATATGGGGAAAAAAAATGAATATGGGGAAAAAAAAAGGAATATGGGGAAAAAAAAGGAGTATGGGGGAAAAAAAAAAAGGAGTATGGGGAAAAAAAAAGGAGTATGGGGAAAAAAAAAAAAGGAGTATGGGGAAAAAAAAAAAAGGAGTATGGGGAAAAAAAAAAGGAGTATGGGGAAAAAAAAAGGAGTATGGGGGAAAAAAAATGAATGAATATGGGGAAAAAAAATAAATGAATATGAAACAAAAATATGAATAAATGAATATGAAACAAAAATATGAATAAATGAATATGAAACAAAAATATGAATAAATGAATATGAAAAAAAATATGAATAAATGAATATGAAAAAAAATATGAATAAATGAATATGAAGAAAAATATGAATGAAGGAATATGGAAAAAAATATGAATGAATGAATGAATATGGAAAAAAAAAATATGAATGAATGAATGAATATGAAAAAAAAAATATGAAGGAATATGGAAAAAAAATATGAATGAATAAATGAATATGGAAAAAAAATGAAGGAATATGGAAAAGAAATATGAATGAATATGGAAAAAGAAATATGAATGAATATGAAAAAAAAATATGAATGAATATATAAAAAAATATGAATGAATGAATATGGAAAAAAAAAAATATGAATGAATATATAAAAAAATATGAATGAATGAATATGTAAAAAATGAATGAATATGGAAAAAAATATTAATGAATGAATATGAAAACAAAAATATGAATGAATGTATGAATATGGAAAAAAAAATATGAATGCATGAATGATTATGCAGAAAAAAAGGATGAATGAATGAATATGGTGAAAAAATATGAATGAATGAATATGGTGAAAAAAATATGAATGAATGAATATGGTGAAAAAAATATGAATGAATGAATATGGTGAAAAAAAATATGAATGAATGAATATGGTGAAAAAAAATATGAATGAATGAATATGGTGAAAAAAATATGAATGAATAAATATGGTGAAAAAAAAAAAAATATGAATGAATGAATATGGTGAAAAAAATATGAATGAATGAATATGGTGAAAAAAAATATGAATGAATGAATATGGTGAAAAAAAATATGAATGAATGAATATGGTGAAAAAAATATGAATGAATGAATATGGTGAAAAAAATGAATGAATGAATATGGTGAAAAAATATGAATGAATGAATATGGTGAAAAAATATGAATGAATGAATATGGAGAAAAAATATGAATGAATGAATATGGGGAAAGAAAGGAAATATGGCCAATAATATAATTTTAGCCAATGCAAGGCTATTTTAGTTGAATTATCTTTTTTTTAATAATTAATGAACGATCTCAAATCTGTCATTTTTGAAATATTTTTATTTTAATATTTGATACATTTCCTTAATTTCATGTACTGAACAAAGTTTTTGCATTTTTATTGAAGCTTGGCTTGTTCCATTGGCAAACTAATATTGGTTTTCCACAATTCAATATAAGTTCTTAAATGTTACATTCATTATTTAATATATTTAAAAACTTTAATGAAGCACTTAATTTCTAATATAATTTATTTTGATCATTTGGGTTTATCAACAATTATTTATATATTAAACAAAATTTTTTTTTATGTTTCCAGGTGTATGGCTCTGTATATTACAGTGGTCATATTTTGTATTTTGGTTGGCTATTTGTATCTCCTATTATTAAAATGCTCATTCCAAAAGCAAGAGTGAAAGATGAAAAAAATAAGAGTCAATAGTTACTTAAAAACATTCGATCTGTGTAAAAAATCAAACCAGAAACAAATTGAATATAAAATCAGGAAAGAAAAGGAAAAAAAAAAAAAAAAAACACCCGCTGTATTAATGTATTCTTTTTTATCATTGCATATTAAATATTTTTTCATCCTTTTGTGTATAACATTTATTTTTGGTAATTTTATAATAATTATGTATAATTAAATTCACATAAAGCTCTTTCTGTTATCAGTGTACTAGAATAATTTTCTTTGTCCAAAAATGAACGTAACATTTTTCTTTAAATTAAAATAAAATTTCTGCTTGGATTTTGTTTTAAAAAAAGTCATTCTATAATATTTACATAAATAATTTTGTGTTTTATATAATTATCTTATTGATGTTGAATTTATTATGAACTTTTCAGTTGTTGATTTATTGATTTGTTTATTCAGAGTACTTAATATATCTTAAAACTATATTTGTTGAAAAATGCTATTTTTTTTTTTTTTTTTTTTTTTACATAGATTTAGATGTAAAGGTTGTATTATGAATTATGGTCAAAAAATATGTTATAAGTAGATTGCAAATTTTGTCCTTGGGAATTTGTATGAATGCAAACACAAATAACAAGAATAATATTTTAAGGATTTTAGATTTGAAATATAGTCTTCATGATGCCCTCCTTCAACTATGCAAGGTACTGACTTGTATTTTTGACAGATAACTTTACTAATTTTTTAAAAAATACAAAAAATATTCAATATTTCAAATTTCCTGTTTTGAAAATTTGTTATTATTTTTTAATGTATACAAAACTATTAATATGAAAGTTTTGTCTACATTTATGGGAAATCTTGAAAGTTTTTTGAAAGTTGTTCTATTTTTGTCCTTTTTCTACTCTAATAGTTTTTCAGAAAGTAAACTTTTAAATATATCTCACGCTTATCTTTCTTTTTCAAATAATAAGCTTTTGTGCCGTCAATAATAAATGTAATATTTCAATTTTTTTTGCAAAAAGATTTTAATTTATGTTTTTTGAAATTTATTTATTCCACTTGGGGGAAAATGCCATTAAATCTGCTTTTGAGATGTTGTGAATAATTGTAAGTTAGTTATATTTAAAAATTGTATTAAATAGCATATTTTTATTTTTAAAAAATACTAAAAAAGTTTGATTATAAGATGAAAGTAAATAAACATCTTATTATATTATGTTATTAGTTTTAATATATTATGCCATTCAATAATTTATAATATAAAGATATTTTTGTATATTTACAAATTTTAGCTATTAAGTAATTTAGTAAAAAAAAAAAAAAAAAAAAAAAAAAAAGATTTTTGTAGTTTTTAGATAGTTTTTATTTATAATATAAAAATAACTTCATTTTCATAAATATTTAGGATTGTTTTGGAAGAATTTAATAAAATATTTTATTTATTAATCAATATTAAATTATTTTTTGAATTTGGCATTCCTCTTACTTCTGTGCTTTTTTTTTAATGTAAAGTAACAACAATAAAAAAAATTACATTCCTTTACATTCTTAAGAAAAGTTTTCTGTCCTGATTTGCCCTCTTCCTCTAAATGCTTTTTCTATCAATTATGGGCAAAATATAATTTTCTAAATCATTTTGATCATGTTATATAATAGTAAATCTTTTTTTATTATTATTTAGTTTTTGTGAATATTATTATAAAATAAAATTCAATTATGATTATTGAAGATTTACTACCATCATGTTTGCTATATTTCATCCGAACTCGTAATGTGTTTATGAAAATGTATTAATTCGAAATTTTTTTTTTCATATGCTTCAAATCTAATTTTTCTTGTAATTGTATAAAATATATTTTTTTGCGTGCAATTTAATTTATACATGCTATATGGAAGTATAATATGACAAAATGGTACATGAGAGAACTGTGCAGGGAGTTATTCTCCTTTTTATGTTATTTTATAAATTATATCTTGTAAAATTTATAATTATCGGGTCTTGAAAAATTTAATATGCCGGGCATGTATATTCAGGCACATATTCTTTTGTTATAAAATTTATGCATTCTTAAATATATAATATACTTATCAGACAATATATTTTGATATTTTACATGAAATTCTACACTAGTTGCCAGTGCTTTTTGCTATGGTAAACTAATAGTATGTGCATTTTGTAGTGATATCTTGTTTTGTACATATTATTGTTAAAACTTTTATTTTTCAATTGTTAAATATCTTATTTCAGAAAATTGTTAAAAAAATTGCACAAAAAACATGTTGTAGTTTAAAAGATTACTATCTGATATATACTTTAGAGTGCCAATATAATAACAAATATTTGCATTCAAAATTATGGTTTTGATATTTATTCGAGTCGGAAATCTTTTCTATGAATTGGATATCCATTGTAAGAAGTGAGGCCAAATTTATCAATGGCAATTTTTTTGCTTGAAGTATAAATAAAAGAAAATTTATTTTAGCAAACATTTTCTAAATGGCAAACTATTGAAATAAACTTTATAAAAAAATCTAATAAATTATTATGAAAGAACTCTATTGAAGTATATGCTTTTGTTTGATTCCAAAACACCAGTTTAAAAGATTTTTTGCAAGAATGCAAGAAATGAGCTTTATAAATATTGTTAGATGTAAAATATTATAGGCATCAAATGACATCTTTTTTGGTCATGTGTATCTACTTTGCCAGATATATATAACTTCTATAAATGTTGAAAGAATGCGTTTTCTATTTGTATCATATTGTAAGCTTGCAAATAATTTTAAAAATCATAGGGAAGTTTGTAATTTGAAAATGTATTGATTTCTGAGGATTTCTTGTTCTTTGATTATACTCATTTAAACGATTTACAAATATTTGTTACATTTTATGTACTGAACAATTTTTTCCTTATGTATATAAATTTCAATATTATATACATTTCAATATCATCAATATTATATTTACCTGGTGTTTCACTTGGTAGTTATAAAAGAAAAAAACAATAACACAAATTTCATTTATTGGAGGAAGGAAAAAACTGTACAATAACGAGTGGTTTGCAAAGGTAATCATTAAATAAAATTCGGTTGCCACAACAGGACGAATATGTATCTCAAATTGCTGATGTGCAGGTTTGCAAAAACATTTTCACACACTTTTCACTTTTTCATAAAATGTGCATGGTTAGGAAGTACATGTGATCTATTTCGGTTTTTTAGGTAGCTCCTCAAAAATTTAGTCTGCTATAGGCGAGTCTACCGGAAAAACTGTTATGATACTGTTTCTGGAAAATGACCAGCAATTACTCGCTAGCAATAGTGTTGTTGAAGCACATACAATACATCATCAGTAGCATGTGGAGGTGCACCATCCTGCTGAAACATCCAATTTGCAATTTTTTTTTATTTAAGATACTCGAATCTTCTATGCTATAAAAATACTCTGATAACAAAACAAATACCTGCCTGCACGACTTGACACATCATCAACTTTCTTGTTCATAAGTTATTTCAAAGTTGTAGTTACCCAGTGAAACACCTGATACTTATTTCATTGAAATTTACATTTCTATTTATATCTGTCTACCTATCGCATCTCATTTCATTATATAAATTGAAAAGTAGTTAAATAATCAATATTTTTTTTTTGTCTATATATGAAGCAGATTTATTTTCCATCTCATGTCATATTCAAAATAGATTGAGTTAGGGATCATATAAGCATTTGACAC
Source organism: Caerostris darwini (assembly GCA_021605075.1). Taxonomy (NCBI): domain Eukaryota; kingdom Metazoa; phylum Arthropoda; class Arachnida; order Araneae; family Araneidae; genus Caerostris; species Caerostris darwini. The sequence goes on along the minus strand of BPLQ01004061.1, from coordinate 187,304 downwards.
ATATACTTAATTTAGATATACCACAATATAAATCAGAGCCTTGCTTAGAATTTCGTGCAATAATGCAGAGTTTCTGCTTAAGTGGCCAAACTCAAGATAAGTTGTAAATTATAGAAATAGTTTTGTTGACAAAGTTTCTATTTATGATAATTACAAAAGAACAGTAAGTTATAAATATACAGATTTTAATAAACTGTTCTTGAGCATATTTGTATTGCAATTGCACAAGCACCACATTAACATATTCTTAAATGCCAAAGCTGTTAATTGTATTTCAAAATTATTTTTGTTATGAATAAATAAAGCAATACAGATAAAAAAAAATGATAAATCCAATAAATTTAAATTTTGATGAAATGTTAAGATAAAAGCTTTCATGTCATATAATTAACATGAAAAAGCTGATTTTTTGTGATTTTTAATGTATCTTTTGGTTGAGCAAAATATGTTTTAATTTTAAACATATTTCTATAACTATTTTTCTGTGTTTTGGTGTTTTCTTCTTATTATTCCAGATTATTTGTTATTATTGATTCCTTTTAATTTTTTAAAATATTTATTGTAATTAAAATGAATATTTTGAAAAAAAAAAAAAAAATGAATGGAATTGTATAGTTATACTCATTGGTAAACTTTGGATATTTATACATTTTGTATCATTTATTCAAATGGCTCTTCTTAATAAAAATATATAAATTATTTTGTTTATCAGTGAGTGTGGAGTTTTAATGTTGCTCATTCAATTAAAATTGATTTTTTTTTTCACATCATTAAAAACTTACTAAAAATAATTGATTATTGGGCGCATTGACTTATACATTCTTCATCTGTAGGCAGTTTTATTGTACATTAACTAATGCAATCAGCTTACAGCTTACTTGCAGACAGTCTACAGTTTTAAATATTTGAGTGGTGTGAGTTTTGGCATTTAAATCTCCTCTAATTTAAATATGGTGATCTGGTAATCAACCAAATCACATAGGATTATTATATTGATTAAGCAATAAAAGCTGTTTGAAATATTAAAAATTTTACTTTAAAGATTTCTATATTTGAATAATATAATAATGTCATTTTGAAATTTCATCTGGACTAAATATACTCTTTTTGGATTATTATCGTACATCTGGACTGGTGTGCCTTGCACCATAATTTTAATTCCATTTTATAGGAGATAATACTTAAGGATATGATACTTCTTTCATAATTGTTTTACCAAAAACATTACAAAAAAAATTATGAGTGCTTTTTAACCATTTGTCTTTTTAATTAGATGACATCACCTTTAATTAGATAAAGTTCTATTTTTTGAAAAAAAAAATATTCTTGATGTAAATAGGCAACTGACTTCTGTTTAGATCACATAACAAGAAAAAAAGACTATGCCAACCTGAACTTTAACATGCTAATATAGGCATCAATTTTATCATTTTAATTGTGATTGGCAATCTTCAAAATGGAGTACAATACTATTATAACTCCATATCATATATTGGTGTTTTATATTTGCAATGAAATTCTTAAAGAAAAAAAAAAAACCATCGATGATATAATGTGCAATTATTTTATAATTACTGAGGTAGACTCACAGGTGTTATAGATATATACAAGATGATGTTAATATATATATATGAGCAGATCAAAATGAGCAATTTTTTTTATATGATGTGTATATGTGTGTAAAGATTTTTTGGTGAGAGTGCAGCCTCTTTTTGAAATAGTATTCCACCTTATGTGCTGCAAAAAGTGTTCATATTAGATACTCATTCATTTAGTCTGTTGGATTTTCCATACTAAAAAAACCCCATTCATGATTTACCCTTCAAATGGGTAAAAAATATGCAGATGATACTTTATAAGTGAAGAATGGTGATTTTTTTTTAATAATATAGTTTCTTCTAATAAAAATATTGTGAGAAATGACTAAAAAAAGTTTGAAAGAGGTAGTGTTTCAAGGTATTTACTGTAGCAGAGTATAAAATGTGTATTCCCTTATTTTTCTAAGTAAGTTGCTGAAAAATAGTTTTGTTACAGCACATTTATGTATAAATGCAACTATTGAAAAAATGAAAATACTCTCTTGCTTAAATATTGTAATGAAAAGCTCAACTTGTGGTGTACTGACAATTTCACTTTTTTTGTATGTGTGTGATATTGTTCAAATTATTCGTGGTGTATGACATTCCAAAAGAAAAAAGTAATTTTGAATAAAATAAAAGATTGCTATATATATATATGTATAATATATTTTTCTTTTTATTGCTTATTTCTTTATTGCCATTTTTATCTTTTTTCTCAAACATTTTTTAGAATAAAACACAAAAATTGCAATATTTTAAAAAATCTTAACATTAATTAATCTTAACATTAAATAGCACATTAAAAATCGTAAATATTATATAAAAATCGTTATTAAATATAGTAAAAATAGGTATTTAATATTAGGTAGGTAATTTTAATATTCCTTTCTATAATAAGTAAGTGTTTAATGGAGTGTGCTTTTGAAATTTAGAGATCAACATTTGTGAAAATAGATTCATTTACCAATAACTGTTCTTCAACTATTACAGAGTTCGATTATAATTAAAGTCCCAATTTCAAAATGCTGTAAAAAAAAGAACTACTCGTCACAATGAGTTCAACTTTGAACTGAAGAGACTTGTAGAAGGGGGAATGGTACGACATAAAAAAAAGTTCCAAAGTGTATTAATAGATGGCACTGTAAGCGGCACAAAGAAAGTGAATTCGGCTACCAGTGATATTTTGAATCGGAAATTGCAGCTTATTTGGCATAAGTTGCACATTAAACCAACTGTAGTGTTCAATGTGCTTGATTGTTTCGGTATTTTGACGGAAAAATGACTTCCAAGTCATTCAACAGTTGTGACACTGTTAGTGGAAAGCCCATCCACCATGGCAAGTTCATACCAAATTGGATGGGAAAAATTCGTGGAACTTTTTTTTTGATACCATACCGTTTCCCCCTTTAAAAGATACTTGAAGAAGCGGGAAACGGTATGGCATCAAAAAAAATAGTTCAAATTTGAACTCATTGTGACGAGTGGTTTTTTTTACAGCATTTTGAAAGTGGGACTTTAGACACCTGGTAATACAGGTTGTTTATAATTAAATATAGTTATATATATATTTTTTCTAATTGATGACATATCAAGTAGTTATATATACATATTGTCAATTTCAATTAAATTAAGTCATTCAAACAATTAAAAATTTTGGTTAAAAAAATCAGGAAAATTTTACTTTATTACTCCTTTTATAGAAAAACTATTACGAAAGATTGAAATACGTTATTATTCGTCTATTATGAAAAAAATTTCATGTAGTGAACAATCTAATTCAAAGCTTACAGTCGTGTTCAGACTGCTGAAAATTAATGATTTCGATGGGGAAGACAAGTTATGTGACAATATATGAAATTAAAACCATTGCTGGAGAAAATGCGTGCTAAACAGAAAAAAAAAAAAAAAAAAAAAAAAAATGTCCAAATCGCAGTTTAGGGGGACCAAGAAATTTCTCGTCGCCTTTTTGATGCCAAATGGGCAATAAGTCGCCAAATCGGTAACCCGTTTTTCTCCGGTATACTTCAGGTTTCCAACTTTCTAGAGTACAGTGATTCGATGATTCTTAATTAGTTGTTGTAATTATTAATAACTATTGTTCATTTATGTCTTACTTATATTTAGTATTTATTTGTTTTCCTTATCATTGAAAAAACAATTTATTTTCAATTAAAATTTTATTTGTAGTTTGACTTCAATTTTTATAATATATCTTTGGTAACATATTAGTATTATATATGGTAACATACATTAGTAACTATTTATTGTTTTTTCTTTTTTTTTTTTCTCAGTCACGTTTTTAGCCTTTATCACACACAGAACGAGAGAGTAGATAAAAATTTCAATTCTGTGAATTTATTTTAAAAACGTTGAAAGTTTGAAGTACACTAGATTTAATTTCTGTTATTCTCCTTGTGTGCTAACCGCTGAAGGTGAATTTTACTTTTGGAATACTACACTGCTCAAAAAGTAAGACCAATTATTATTTTTTCAAAAACTTTTATTTATTCTTCCAAATTTATTTCATCGCCTTCAAAGTAATCCCCTCCGGACACAATGCACTTATGCCAACTTTTTTTTCCAATCCTCAATGCGTGCTAAAAAGTCATCGACAGGGATGGCTTTCAAAGCGCGCGCCGATTCACATTGAATCTCTTCAATCGACTCAAAATGGTGTCCCTGGAGCGGTCGTTTGAGTTTAGGGAATAGCCAGAAGTCGCACGGTGTGAATACGGTGGTTGTGGAACGATATGGGTTTCATTTTTGGCGAAAAAGTCACAAAGAATGAAGGCAGTGTGAGCTGGCGCATTCAGTGTTTTCGGTACCAATCGAAAACACTGAACACTGATGTTGAAATTTCAAAAGGATCAGTCGTTCCATTTTGGGCCTCAAACGCATCAAAAAATGACGCGTTTGAGGCCCAAAATGGAATTGACTGATCCTTTTGAAATTCCAACATCATCAGCAAGGTCTCTAATTGTAAATCGATGGTTTGCAAGCACCAAATCGCTAATTTTTTGGACGTTTTTGTTGAGGTTGATGGTCGACCAGAAGGACTCTTCGTCTTCAACGCGTTATCTGCCATTTATAACACTTCTAAACATTTCTTTCTGATATAGGAATGCTCACCGAATGCCTTCTGCAACACTATAGGTTTCCGCAAACAAAATGTAAAACTTTCCCAATGAGACGTGAAGATTTAAGAGGCAAGCGACAAAATTTTTTTTCGACCCCTTCACAGCGAAACGTCAGAAATAGCATTACGCCTAGTGAAAAACCGCTTCGATTGAAAGTCAAAAATCAAACCGGTTTCAGGCGACCGCGGTGAGGCTAGTGATTGGTCAAATTTTTTCGCTTGCATCTTCTCGCCTTGGTGAGCACGAGCCTTCATGCAAGTTCTTTGCTCAATTCATTCAAACATTTCAAAAATTGCCGGAATAGCGGTTTTAAAGCCAAGCGTAACTCAAACACTAATGAATATTTTGACGTCAAATTTCACACAGATGTCAAGGACAGTGCCAGCAATCTAAAAAAGAAAAAAAAAAAAAAAAAAAAAAAATTGAAAATTCTATAAGCCCCGAGAATTTTAAATTGAAAATTGGTTTTACTTTTAGGACATAGTAGTAAGCCCATGTGATCAGCAGTGTTTTTTTGCGGCTCCAAATAGGTATATGATTTCCAGGTCCAATTAATTCAGATCCTGGTAATACAAGATCTTTAGTTTATTTTTATGAACTATTTTTTTACACCATAAATAGTAACACCGTAACATTATTCCCAAAACAGATAGCATTTCGCAGGCAATGCTTTTAACTGTTTCTATGGAAACGGCTTCAACGATAATTGAGCCCAAATGATGATTCTCTTTGCTTCCCTAATAAACTGAAAAAAATGATGAATTTTTTTTAAAAAGTATCTTTTAACCTTTTATTTTCCTTCTTTTGTTGTTTTTTTCTTCAGTACGCAAAAAAAATATAAATATAAAAATATATTTTTAAAAATATATATATATATATATATATATTATATATATTTTTTAAATGTTTAATGCATTAAAAAAATATGCATTAATTTTATAAAATTTTTTTTAATCTTAATTTTCAGAAAACTAATTTTATATTTCTTAGAAGTGAACATATTTTATTTTAGATATTTAAAATTGATATTTACTTTTTTATTAAAATAAACCCTACAAAATACAGTTATTAAGAAAACGTAAAGCTACAATTTATACATACATTTTCCCACAGAACTATAATTTTGAGCATAAACAGTTTTTTAATTTAACAAATATCGATTATTTGATTAAAGTGAAATAACAATCATATAAAGAACTAATTTTAAGTCCGACTCGTGGTTTAGTGGCAACGTGCGCCGCTGGTGAGCATTAGGGTGGAGGTTTAATCCACTGGCAGTTTTGTTGTAGACACAGACACTGTTTCAAAAACGAGGAGGCTCTATGGAGTTTGTGATGTTCAGCATCTTGCCTCGTGAGTTGAACTACCTGGTGGGAGTTTTCCGGGTTTTCTCCCATATGACACGCAAATGTAGGGCAGATCTTAAAAAGTCTTCACGGCCTGGTGGCCAAGTGGCTAGCGCTCTGGCCTTTGATATCACAGGCTTCAGGTTCGAATCGTTGAGGTGGCATGGATGTTTCTTAGTGGTTTGCAATCCCTTTAAACTGTAGGTTCTGGTCCAATTAGCCTAAAGTGTGCACAAGATGACGTGTAGAGCGACAAACCAAATTTAAAAAGTCCTCCTGGAAGGCACTGTCCTCCTTCATCAGTGACAAGGAGCCAAGTCAGACTTCTACCTATGTGTCCTCCATTACAACAGAAGATGCCCCTTTTTCCACGGATTTATAGACTTATTCTAGATGTTGCTGTCTGCCAAGTGGGATAAGGAAAAAAAAATTAACTTTAAAAATTTATTCTTAGAAAAAACAACTACAACAATACATATTTTTTTCTTGGAAATTATTTATGTTTATTTTTACTAGTGGGGCATTTTCCCCTTCTACCTCATTTTCTGAAATTTCGAATTAAGAAGAATTATAATCAAGCTAGATTTGTAAAAAGAGATTTTTGGAAATTTATATATTTTTTTATAATAATGATAGTCCTTTGAAATAACTTTTATTTAAAATAATCTTTTATTTTTCATACTTTTAACACTGATTCAAATGACGCGCTACTTGTTACTAAAGGCATATTGAACAGAAAGAAACTAAAAAGAGCAAATTACAAGGTGATTATAATTAAAGTCCCACTTTCAAAATGCTGTAAAACAAGTAATACAAAATTTTTTTTTTAAAGTCAATTCCTCCTTTTTTTTTTTACTCTTTTGCAGAAAAGTCCTTTATAAATAATTTTCATTCATTTTTTTAAGTTTATCTGGTGCCATCTATCGGTAGATACATGCAACTTAAATCTAAAAAAAACCTAAAATTAATTAATTAAATTTAATTGATGAATTAATATTTGAAAAAACTGTATTAACATCTAGTGTTATCCACTACATGTTCAAAAAAAAATGTATTTGAACTTGAGGGGATGAATACAACGTATTTTGTTAAAGATTGGAAATTTGAACAAGATATATATAGGGAGAGTGTGAACTAATAGAAGGAATTGAAAAATAATCACTCGTCACAATGAGTTCAAATTTGAACTGAAGATATTTGAAGAAGAGGGAAACGGTATGGCATCGAAAAATAATTCCAAAGATGAGTTCCACCGATTTTCCACATACAATTTGGTATGACCTAGCCGTGGCGGATGGGCTTTCCACTCACAGTGTCACAACTGTTGAACGACGTGGAAGTCATTTTTTGCGTCAAAAAACCGAAACAAACAAGCACATTAAACACTACAGTTGGTTTAATGTGCAACTCAAGCCAAATACGTTGTCATTTCGATTAAAAATATCACTGACAGCCGAATTCACTTTCTTTATGCCTCTTTCAGCGCCATCTATTAATACGCTTTGGACGTTTTTTTTGATGCTGTACCGTTTCTCCCTTCTTCAAGTATCTTCAGTTCAAATTTGAACTCATTGAGACGAGTGGTTCTTTTTTTTACAAAATTTTGAAAGTGGGATCTTAATTATAAACCCCCTGTATATCGTAGAACTAAATGATAAAATTTTGTTTAAACAGAAAAACTAAATGATGCGTATGTGAATGTAAATGTGATAAAAACCGGTGATTAGGAATAATCGCCAATTAATTACATTCACAGTAACCTATAACATTTATTGAAATTTCACTATGCAAGTGCATTTGCATCTATAAAAAATAAAATCAGGCGGAAAATTTTTAGTTTTTCTCAGATTCATTTAGTCTTCGAATCATCGTACATTATGATATTGTCTTTATACATCTAGATCAGGGGTGGCCAACCCAAATGATCTTACAGGCCACTTTGGAAATGCATCTTAACTCCGCGGGCCGTATGTAAAATTATATATATCCACATATTACATTTAGACTCACTATAGACATTTTTTTTGGAGTGAAAAATTGAAACATAATGAGTTATTATTTTTGTATGTAAACATAGATAATATAATAATAATGATACTCAATGCACATTGTAAAGAAATATATAACACTCAAAATGAAATATAAAAATATATATTCTTTTCTTACAGTATTTTGAAAATGGAACTTTAATTATAATCCCCCTGTATTTGAAAGAGAAAAAAAAAAAAAAATCGTTTCATCTGTAGAAAAGAATGATTTATAACGATTCATTTTAAGAGATTAAAAAAAAAAATCATCAAACAGTCTTAGAGAAATAAATTTTATTTGTAAAGCAAACATTTTAAATGGGTACTTTACATTCTTTTTACAAATTTACTTTGAAAAGCTACAGAAATTGTAATATAAAGCACTCATCAATTTTTTTTTAATTCATGTATTAAAATCAAACAATTTCTTTTAAAATAAAAGAAAAAAATATCTGACCTACGAACTGCTACGATGTTACGAATGGAAGTTTTTTTAAAAAAAAATCAGAAATTTGTCTTAAAAAAATCAGAAATTTGTCTTAAAAAAAATTATTAATATAAACTCTCTAAATTTACTGCATTTAAATGAAAAAAATATTTTATCTTTAAAACACGTCAATGAAAATTTGTGTTTGTGTCATATATACATAATTTTATTTTTTTTTTCTGCCATATATTATCTTGGAGATTTTAGAATTAATGCATTCTGACAGTTTTTTTCAAAATAAATACTTTTTGAGAGTCATTTTCTTCTACAGGCCAAAAGGCATTTCAGTTTTGAAAATAAGATAAAGTTTTTTTATTTTCATAATGAGGATATGAAACATGAAACAAGAAAGATTGCTTATCATGATATTTTAAATAAAACATTATCTAAAACACAATTACAAATGTAGTTATTTTATTATGTTTATCTTCATTTGAGAAATATCTAATATTTAATTTTTGTTTTGAATGTAGAACGTTATTTTTGTTCATATGCAGTATAGTTTGAACAGATGTTTAGTGTAAATTAGATTTTGTTTGGTTAATTGAATCATTATAAGAATATACTACTAAGCCCAAACTATACCATACTATACCATACCCCATACTATACTAAGCCCAAAAAGTAAGACCAATTTTTTTTTTTTCAAAAACTCTCTATTTATTCTTCCAAATTTATTTCATCGCCTTCAAAGTAATCCCCTCCGGACACAATGCACTTATGCCTACTTTTTTTTCCAATCATCAATGCATGCGAAAAAGTCATTGGCCGGGATGGCCTTCAAAGCGCGCGGCGATTCACGTTGAATCTCTTGATAGTCGGCTCAAAACGGTGATCTTTTGAGTTTAGGGAATAGCCAGAAGTCGTACGGTGCGAATACTATGGATACGGGTATGATATGGGTTTCATTTTTGGCAAAAAAGTCACGTAGAATCAATGCAGTGTGAGCTGGAGTATTCAGTGTTAATCACACTAATTGTAAATCGACGGTTTACAAGCTCCAAATCTTTAATTTTTTGGACGGGAGCTTCATCGGTTGAGGTGGATGATCGACCAGAGGGCTCTTCGGCTTCGTTCACTGCCTTCTTTGAACTGCTTTATACCACTTCAAAACATCTCTTTCCGATATAGGAATGCTCACCGAATGCCTTCTGCAACATTCTATACATTTCCGCAAACAAAATTGAATACAAGTTCTTTGCCCAATTCATTCAGACATTTCAAAAATCGCCGAGAATCAGTTTTAGCGTCTCAGAAAGCCAAGCGTAACTCATACACTAATGAATATTTTGACGTTAAATTTCACACAGATGTCAAGGACAGTGCCAGCAACCTAAAAAAGAAAAAAAAAAAAAAAATTGAAATAACATATGCCCGGAAAATTTAAATTGAAAACTGGGTTTTGGGAACAGTAGTATATATTGTAGCATTTCGTTGCCAGGAGAGAGGAATGTATATTCTTTAATAAGTACATAATAACAACACATCACTCATTTGACAGCAGATAGGCAGTGTTGTGGATATTTATATTTCATGCAATTAGTGTTTTGTACTAATGAGAACAACCTGTCACTCAAATATGACGTAACGATCGTTACGATTGAACAGCTCCAAACACTGCTTAGAATCATCCATTCGTCGTTGTTTTTGATCGATTGTGAGCTCGCGCGGCACCCACTTTGAACAGAGCTTTCGCAAATCCAAATATTCATTCACGATATGTCCAACACGTTACTTTGATATCTTTAGGGTCTCAGCTATCTCAATCAACTTCACTTTACGGTTATCAGAAATTATTTTGTGGACTTTTTTGATGTTTTCGTCGTGCGTCGTCCTCGGTGCTCATTTCGCCTCGTTTAAATTTAGCAAACTACTTCTCTACGGTTGATTTTCCTGTGCAAAGTTCGAATAATGTTTACCAAGCCAAGCCTTGGCTTGAATAGTATTTTTTTTCACCAAAAAGCAATGCTTTATTAACACACGAAATTCCTTTTTATCCATTTTTTCAAACAAACAAAAGTTGCTTCACTAAAAATGTTATAACTCACATACTAATAGTGCAAAAGCTGTCGAATTTATACACGTGCCTTTTGAAGGTTAGGGCTAACTAAAGCTCATATGGATTTAATACTAGTAGCGCCATCTATGTGTCAGCCTACGAACGTTTCAGTCCACCTGTTATATATATATATATATACAGATGTGTAAGTAAAATAAATATTTATAATTGATATATTTTCCCATTTTTATATATTTCCGTATAGTAGTATAGTTTGATTATGGTAACAAAATCGAAACTTTTTTTGTGTTATAAAAACATTTAACAATTGCTTAGACCTATTTTAGTTTCATTTATAATAAATGTTAAACATATTTTGTGGTAATAATCAGTGTGAAAAACGTATTTCTATTTAAGATTTGAGTTAACGATTGATAGTATTATTTTTATTGAAATAATTTTGGAAGTTTAAAATAAGCTTTGGTACTGATTTTTTTCTTCATTTCTAAGTTAATGCCCTTAGTGAATAAGAGTTAGGAAAAGGAAGTTCCTTTTGAAGGAGACATGCCGTTTTTAGCTGTAGGGTTCGAAGAAGACTTGCAAGTTCTTGGAATTGAATTAGGTGCTGATGCAGTTTCGACTTCGAAGGTAATTGAATTCAAAAATTCAATTACAGAAAATTCAAAATATGACAAAGAGTTTATAAAACAATTATTAAATTGTATAGTTGAATAGCGGAAAATGAAAGAAGGAAAGGAATCAGAGGAGAAAAAGGAAGAGAAAAAGAGAGTTTAAATTGGAAAAATTTCAAATAATAGAGAGATTTTGCATACCGTACGTTAGTTACCGTAGGACGTCCGTTAGCTTTTTCTCCCTAGCGCTCATGCTCATACGAAACTGAGCATGCGCGCTAGGGAGAAAAAGCTAACGGACGTCCTACGGTAACTAACGTACGGTATGCAAAAACTCTCTATTCTCTCTTCAATATAATGAGCATTCTGCAGCATTTTTTTCTTAAGGCAAAACTTTTGGTATTTCATTCCCAGGTAAGAGGAATGTATGTCATTTGACAAGTACATAATAACAACCCATCACTCAAATCTGACAGCAGACAAGCTGTATTGTGGGTAGTTATATTACATAAAATCAGTGTTTAGTACTAATGAGAACAACCTGTCACTCAAATCTGGTAGCAGATATCCGGTGTCATGGATATTGAGACTCATCAAATTAACGAATGTCTGTGTGACCTTCACAGGTCGGAATAGTTACAGATTGAATATGGATTACACCATGAGTTGTTCCATCGTGATGAGTGATAGACCATGACCTGAGAAATGCCTACTCTAATAAGAAGTGAGAGAATTGTGCAACGAGTCGATCAGAAGTTTTTTTTCTTTTTCCTTTTTTCTATGAAGTGACTGAATAGGCCGGTTTGACTTTCCAGTTTTGACTATGAAAGTAATCGAACTCAAATAAAGGCATTTGCAGGAATTCTAAATTAGGGCGATTGGTTTGGTTTGTCGCTCTACGGTCATTTTGTGCACACTTTATGCTAATTAGACCGGGACCTACCGTTTAACGTGGATTCCGAACTGCTAGCAAACATCCATGTCAACGCCAGATTCGAACCCGAAGACTTTGTTACCAAAGGTCAGAGCACTAGCTAATTGCCAAACAGGCCACCCAATTTGTGATGAAGAATTTACCAATGGATTATTAATAGCTGAAGATCGGAAACTGAAAGAAGAGAATAAAGAGAGTTTGAATTAGAAAAATTGCGAATAGATTCGAGGACTCTTTAACCTAATAGGCATCCATCGTTTAAACAAGTAATATAAAAAATTTATTTTAAAGTCAATTCCTACTTTTTTTTCACTCTATTGCAGAAAGTCTTTTATAAATAATTTTCATTCATTTTTTTAAAGCTTATCTGGCGCCATCTATTGGTAGATATATGCAATTTAAATCTAAATAAAACTAAAATTAATTATTAACTTTAATTGCTGAGTTATTATTTGAAAAAACTGTATTAACATCTAGTGTCATCCACTACAAGTTAAAAAAAAATGTATTTGAACCCGAATGTATAAATGAAAAGTATTTCATGAACGATTGAAAATTCGAACAAGATATATATAGGGAGAGTGTGAGCTAATAGAAGGAATTGAAAAATAATTCCGGTATATTATGTAAAAATATGATGAAAAAGAAAGCGATATTAGTTTACATCTGTTGCTATTCAAAAAACAAACAGAATGGGCTTAAGTGGGAAGAGCTTTTGTTTCTCATTTATTGAGACTTCTCCCCTTTGAAATAACACAGTTAATTGCTCGTGAACCCTCTGATAAAACTAAAAATTATGATCACTTTCAAAGTCTATTGTTGAAAAGGTTCAAACTTATTAATACACTGAGATTTTAACAGAAATTTATTAAATGCCATAGAGATACTGAATCCACGTTGATGGTTTTTGGTTATGAATTAGAAAATTGTTGCAGAGAATCTGTATTTGGATTAGGAATTACTAGTTTTGATTAATTACTGTCGTTAATGGTTACTGACCAATTAAAGCGCCCTGTTGTTTCCCTATGTGTTTACTATGGCAAAGAAGTGGAGAAAGCAAACCTGCCACCCTTGGAATAATTCTTTTACAATTATACTGATTCATTGTGCGTTGCATAGTGTATCAGATTCCCAGTGGTGCTCCCTGACTAATGCCGAATCTGTTACTTATGTACCTCTCTATTAGTGCAAAACTTTAAGTTCAAGTCCTTGACATTCGAAAAGGTCACTTTACATCATGAAAGTTCTTATTTGTTCCGAAATGGATTGAAAAAGTTTTCATAAACTTTTAAATTTTAAATTAATTCTAAAAGATTGTAGTTTCTATTATAAATCTGTAGGCCAGAATATGTTTCCTATGAGACAGAGTTGGAGGGAGCAAATCTGCCACTCATGAAATTGTTCATTCAAAATTGTACTGATAAATTCTGCGTTGCATAGTGTATCAGATTCCCAGCGGTGCTCCCTGACTAATGCCGAATCTGTTACTTATGTACCTCTCTATTAGTGCAAAACTTTAAGTTCAAGTCCTTGACATTCGAAAAGGTCACTTTACATCATGAAAGTTCTTATTTGTTCCGAAATGGATTGAAAAGTTTTCATAAACTTTTAAATTTTAAATTAATTCTAAAAGATTGTAGTTTCTATTATAAATCTGTAGGCCAGAATATGTTTCCTATGAGACAGAGTTGGAGGGAGCAAATCTGCCACTCATGAAATTGTTCATTCAAAATTGTACTGATAAATTCTGCGTTGCATAGTGTATCAGATTCCCAGTGGTGCTCCCTGACTAATGCCGAATCTGTTACTTATGTACCTCTCTATTAGTGCAAAACTTTAAGTTCAAGTCCTTGACATTCGAAAAGGTCACTTTACATCATGAAAGTTCTTATTTGTTCCGAAATGGATTGAAAAAGTTTTCATAAACTTTTAAATTTTAAATTAATTCTAAAAGATTGTAGTTTCTATTATAAATCTGTAGGCCAGAATATGTTTCCTATGAGACAGAGTTGGAGGGAGCAAATCTGCCACTCATGAAATTGTTCATTCAAAATTGTACTGATAAATTCTGCGTTGCATAGTGTATCAGATTCCCAGTGGTGCTCCCTGACTAATGCCGAATCTGTTACTTATGTACCTCTCTATTAGTGCAAAACTTTAAGTTCAAGTCCTTGACATTCGAAAAGGTCACTTTACATCATGAAAGTTCTTATTTGTTCCGAAATGGATTGAAAAAGTTTTCATAAACTTTTAAATTTTAAATTAATTCTAAAAGATTGTAGTTTCTATTATAAATCTGTAGGCCAGAATATGTTTCCTATGAGACAGAGTTGGAGGGAGCAAATCTGCCACTCATGAAATTGTTCATTCAAAATTGTACTGATAAATTCTGCGTTGCATAGTGTATCAGATTCCCAGCGGTGCTCCCTGACTAATGCCGAATCTGTTACTTATGTACCTCTCTATTAGTGCAAAACTTTAAGTTCAAGTCCTTGACATTCGAAAAGGTCACTTTACATCATGAAAGTTCTTATTTGTTCCGAAATGGATTGAAAAAGTTTTCATAAACTTTTAAATTTTAAATTAATTCTAAAAGATTGTAGTTTCTATTATAAATCTGTAGGCCAGAATATGTTTCCTATGAGACAGAGTTGGAGGGAGCAAATCTGCCACTCATGAAATTGTTCATTCAAAATTGTACTGATAAATTCTGCGTTGCATAGTGTATCAGATTCCCAGCGGTGCTCCCTGACTAATGCCGAATCTGTTACTTATGTACCTCTCTATTAGTGCAAAACTTTAAGTTCAAGTCCTTGACATTCGAAAAGGTCACTTTACATCATGAAAGTTCTTATTTGTTCCGAAATGGATTGAAAAAGTTTTCATAAACTTTTAAATTTTAAATTAATTCTAAAAGATTGTAGTTTCTATTATAAATCTGTAGGCCAGAATATGTTTCCTATGAGACAGAGTTGGAGGGAGCAAATCTGCCACTCATGAAATTGTTCATTCAAAATTGTACTGATAAATTCTGCGTTGCATAGTGTATCAGATTCCCAGTGGTGCTCCCTGACAAATGCTGAATCTGTTACCTATGTACCTTTCTAGAGGCGCAGCACCTCAAGTCTAAGTCCTTCTCATTCGAAAAGGTCACTTTACATCACGAAAGTTCCTCTTTGTTCTGAAATTGTTTTAAAAAGTTTTTATAGACTTTTAAATTTTAATATAACTGTAAAAGTTTGTAGTTGCACTTTATAATATTATTTTCTTTATTTAAATTTATTTTGAGGATTTTTGTTAAATAATTTATCAGATTCAATAAAACTTAAAATATAACTATTTTAATCATGGAAGAATTATTTAAACTATGAAAAAACGGTTTTTTATAGAGTGCAAATAGCAATTCTTTTGTGTCAATGAAATCTATATAATACCCAATAATTAATTTTAATTACAATGAATGAATGCCCATTAAATTTCTCTATTAGTCGAAATAAAAAAAGAATTTTATTATTATATTTTCTAAATGCTACATGTAAAATATTTATTTTTCAAAAAATTGTTTTAAATGGGGGAACCCCATAAATTACCAATAGAAGCAAAGTTAAACCTTAGTTTTTTTATTTCAGCTGTTTTGATTTCTATAGATTATTAAAAAATATAAACAAAATTCAATAACTTCTGTCTGATATGTATTGAATGGCAAATGTGTACGTAAAATAATGAAAGAAATAGACATGTTTTAGTTTAATATGTATTTATTACATAAAACTAAATTCAAATATTTACACATACGTTATAGGAGCGTAAAAATCAAGAACTGAGTACGTTATACATATACGTACGTTAAATGAACGTAAAAGCCAAAAATTGAAAAATTGCTTATACATACGTTAAACGAACGTAAAAATTGAAAAAAATAAATATACCTAAATAACTAAACTATAAAAAATACTATATACAGGCAAATAAAATAAAAAGATGATGAAAATATACACTTTTTTTTTAACACAAATAAGACGATAATTTACAAGCATAATTATTTAAAAAGTCAAACAAATTATTTACAATATAAAATGATAATGAATATTTACAAAATATGATTGAAAAAGAATGAAAAAAAAATACAATTACAAAAATCAAGGCATAATAATATTGACAAAGGACAAATTTTGATTTAAAATTTTTTTTTTTCAGAGACAATACACAATCAGGACCAAATACAAATTGACAAAGGACAAATTTTGATTTTAAATTTTTTTCTTCAGAGACAATACACAATCAGGACAAAATACAAATTGACAAAGGACAAATTTTGATTTTAAATTTTTTTTCTTCAGAGACAATACACAATCAGGAAAAAATACAAATTGACAAAGGACAAATTTTGATTTTAAATTTTTTTCTTCAGAGACAATACACAATCAGGACAAAATACAAATTGACAAAGGACAAATTTTGATTTTAAATTTTTTTCTTCAGAGACAATACACAATCAGGATAAAATACAAATTGACAAAGGACAAATTTTGATTTAAAATTTTTTTCTTCAGAGACAATACACAATCAGGACCAAATACAAATTGACAAAGGACAAATTTTGATTTTAAATTTTTTTCTTCAGAGACAATACACAATCAGGACAAAATACAAATTGACAAAGGACAAATTTTGATTTTAAATTTTTTTTCTTCAGAGACAATACACAATCAGGATAAAATACAAATTGACAAAGGACAAATTTTGATTTTAAATTTTTTTCTTCAGAGACAATACACAATCAGGACAAAATACAAATTGACAAAGGACAAATTTTGATTTTAAATTTTTTTCTTCAGAGACAATACACAATCAGGATAAAATACAAATTGACAAAGGACAAATTTTGATTTTAAATTTTTTTTTCTTCAGAGACAATACACAATCAGGACAAAATACAAATTTACAAAGGACAAATTTTGGTTTTAAATTTTTTTCTTCAGTGACAATACACAATCAGGACAAAATACAAATTTACAAAGGACAAATTTTGATTTAAAATTTTTTTCTTCAGAGACAATACACAATCAGGACAAAATACAAATTTACAAAGGACAAATTTTGGTTTTACATTTTTTTTTTGCAGTGACTATATACAAACTAGGCACGACAATTGACAAAGGTGCTATTTTGAGTTAAAAAAATTTTTTTTTTAGAGACAACGCACAATTAAGACAATACGAAAATTCTAATAATATAAATATGAAATGGAATAATATAAAAAAATAACATTAAATATTAGCTATCCACTGCTACATTTTTTTTTCTTTTTAAAATCTTGTTGACAGCTGTTAGTGTCTATTGCAAAGAAATTAAGAAGCTATTGAGGTTTAGAAAACATACCAATTGATATTAACGTTGAATTTCTGTTTTCAGTAACTATTACAATTTGATTATTCATTAATGAAGTTCCACTTACAACTTTTGGTTTATTGGGAATTCTGATGTTCAGAAGTTTTCTTGGGTTTTGAATTATTCTTGAATTGGAACTATTTTCCAAATTTTTTTCAACTGTTCTTCGGTTGTAAATGTTATTAAATGGTCAATTGCAGGATTCTTTATTTCTGGAACTCTGGCTGTTGAGATATCTATAGGCGAAACTGTTGCTATACCTGTTGTAGTATTGAAGATTTCGATGCTTAGAATTTCTTTGGTTATTGGTTGATTGCTGTTTTTTCAAAATGGAAATATTGTTGATGTTTTTCAGAATCCAGATTAAGCAGGCAGAAGGTGAATAGGTTTGATGGAGTTCAGTATAAATAGAATCGGAGGATATCGATGGCATTTCCGGCTATTGCTTGTTGAATGGTGGTTGAAATCGAAGTATTGTTGACAGCTTTGAGGATTCAGAATGAGAAGGTAGAACTTAAGTTTCATGGTAACCAGTGCAAATAAGATCCAAACAATAACCATATCCAGTTGTTGACAATCTTTTTCTTTGACTCCCTTAAATATTTCTTTAAAAACTGTTTTCATATTATTATTATTAAGATTGTTTTCAAAATGTGGATAAAAAATAGCGTCGTTCACTCCTTGAATGTAATGATACATTCTGAAGTTTTTACAGTGTTGCACACCAAATAACAGTTAGTTGTAATAATGCATTGTTACAACAGTTCGTTACATTGTAGCTCTTTTCACAAAGTTTTTAATATGAATTGTTGTAAAGATATTTGTTTACTGTTTATCGAAATTTAAATTTTCATTGTTGTGTTAAAAAAACGAATTCAAATTAGGTGTAGGCTAAAGCAAATTAAAATTCACTGCCCCTTTTGGATTAAAAAATAATTTAAAATTGATCATTCAAATTAGGTGTAGGCTAAAGCATGCTAATTAAAATTCACTGACTCTTTTGAATTAAAAAATAATTTAAAATTGATCATTAATTGAAACCAATATCAATGTGTTTTTTTAATTATATATAACATCGAATTTGAACTTACAAAAATTAAAGAAACAAACCTAATTGGATATCACATTTCTTAGTTAACTGCAGTTTTTCTGTTAAAATGAAAAAATTTTTAGTATTCATTTTAAGTAAATACTATAGAAAAATTAAATATGCAGTAATTTCTCTAAACCTGGAATTATTAATCGTTATTTTCTTCTTGACTTACCACTTTATTCCACTGATCTTGAAATATTATCCAAATTACCATCACACAACATATCTTTGAAATTACCATTTACCCACGAAATTACTACTTTGAAATTAAACCACCACCACTTTTTACCGACTAATCACGAATTATCTATTTCATTTGAAATTATCACAACCAGTGGCAAAACTACCATTACCACTTTTTTACTACTAATTTTATTATACGAAAATAAAACTGTTATTGAAAAGATTTAAAAAATTCTTTTATTATAAAAATTTAAAATTTTATTAATTATAACTCCAAATAACATTGCCATGCATTGCCGTATAAAAAAAAGTTACCTGTTATATGAAAATTAGTGATTGGAACACATTAATTGCATAAACACTAATTACATTTTCAGTTATTTTATCGACAATGATATCGCTTACTGATACATTGCTAATACAAATTTGTTTATAATTTTACAAATGTGCTCAATTTTGAATTGTACTTTGATATGCTTGGATTTTATTCTGATTTAAGATTACTTATTACAAGCCATCCGAAGTGACAGCACTATAATCTTTATTACATCCTATTTCCAAGCACTGGATACCATCTTCAGCGAAATAATTCATGAATTTATGAGTTCGAATCACTGGATGGTTAGCATGATTCGAGTGCTCATTTTGAACAGCAGCATTCGTGGAATCTAATTTATTACAGTGGCTCATCTCTTCGAGTGGCTCAATCAAACATTCGTGCCATCCCTTTGAAAATCCCTTCAAAGCCGCCGAAAGAGACGCTCATTTGGAATTCGCTTTTCATACTCCCGAATAATTCAGTTTGCACACGCCGAATGAAATGTCGCCTATTTTCCCTCCACACAAACAAGAGTTTGTTTTCAATTCCCGTTCGTTAAAATACGACTTGCATTCGGAATGAATTAAGATGGTGGGTGGAACTTTATGTCCTAATTACTTCTGAGTGGAAAAAAAGAAGCGTCATTTCAACAAATCTTGCTTTATATTTAAATCAGTAGCTTTTTAATTATTTCTTTTTATGTAAATGGTGGTAATTCATTCGGATTTACTCCAAATAAATTCGTATCAAATCTATTTTGACTATGAGTTTAAAAAAAAGTGATTAATACAATATGCAATACTACCGATAACTTTTAAAAATATAAATGAATTTGTTTTAATTGTTCAATATTTATTGAAATAATTTGGTATTTTATATATAAAATATGTAAAAATAACTCAAAGTGCTGTTCAATGTAACATTTTTTACACGAGAAGAGTTGTAGCATTTTCGTTGTCCAGTTGAAATAAATGTAGATTTTTTAATGTAGATTTTTTATTGCGTAATAGCAACCTATCACTTAAATTTGACAGCAGATCAGCAGTGTCTTGGATATTTATATTAGATGCAATTAGTGTTTTGTACTAATGAGAACAACCTGTCACTCAAATGTGACAGCAGATAATCAGTGTCATGGATGATGACACAACATGAAATTAACGAATGTCTGTTTGATCTTCACAGGCCGAAACAATTATAGACGTTATATGGACTATGTAATGAATTGCTGCATTCTTGATTGTTGATAGACTATGAGTTGAGAAAGTGTCCACTCCTATGGAAATGAGGGAAGCTGACCCACCCTCTTGACGGATTTTCTTAAAGGGGTTTTTTGGAGAAGAATAGAGAGAGAGGGAGAGAGAGAGAGAGTTCTGCAAGTCGACCAGAAGTGCTGGTTTTCATTTTCTCTGAAGTGACTGAATAGGTCGGTGTTTCTGCCTGTTCTTCAGAATTATTATGGTTTCCCTTTTTTTATGAACCATTATGGTTTCGTTTTTCACGCCATGTGATAATTAAGGTTTAAAGTAGACCAGGCAATTAAATTCGTTGTAAACTCGAGAACTGTAGAAAACTCCGACCTTGGAGTGAATTGCACTTGTGAATCAAATTATATTTATTTTTTGTGAATAAAATTCTGTACACACACACACACACACACACACACACACACACACACACACACACACACACACACACACACACACACACACACACACACACACACACACACACACACACACATATATATAATGCTTGTAATTAAAAATTTAATTGTTCCCATGAATCTAAAAGTGGCTCTCTTTTTGAAGCCATTCTAGATCTAATATAGGCCGAGACGTTACATTGTATATTATTACATATTATTTATCAAATATAAGCTTTTAGCTTTACAAGTTAGCTAATTTTGTTAAAATGTTCATATGTTAAGGATTTCAATGCAATTTGCTTGTATTTGGCCAAATGTGCTCAATTTTGGCAATATATAATTTAAAACTAATTAAAAAATGAAATTGATTAAAATTTTTTGAGTTGTGCTTGGACGTTCTTAAATTTTTTCTGATTTAAGATTACTTATTACAAGTCATCAGAAGAGACCAACATTTTAATCATTATTGCATCATAGAATATCCAAACATCGGATAACATCTTCAGCGAAATAATTCATGAATTTATGAATTCGGATCACAGCATGGTTAGCATGATTCGAGTGCTCATTTTGAACAGCAGAATTCGTGGAATCCAGTTTATTACAGTGGCTCATCTCCTCGAGTGGCCTAATCAAACATTCATGCCATCCCTTTGAAAATCCTCCCCCCTTCAAAGCCGCCGAAAGAGACGCTCATTTGAAATTCGCTTTTCAAACTCCCAAATAATTCAGAGCCGAGTTTGCACAAGCAGAATGAAATGTCGCTTATTCCCCCCTCAAACAAGAGTTTGTTTTCAATTCCAGTTCGTTGAAATACGACTTGTATCCGGAATAAATTAAGATGGTGGGTGGAACTTTATGTCCTAATTACTTCTGAGGAGAAAAAAAAATCCCTACTTCGACAACTCTTGTCTTACATATTGAGATAAGTAGCTTTTTAATTAGTTCTTCTTATACAAGTGGTGTTAATTAATTCTTATGTACTCCAAATAATTTCGTATAAAGTCTGACTATCAGTTTAAAAAAAATGTGACTACAACTTGAATGCTGTTTCTTATGCAATACTACCAAAAACTTTTAAAAATACAGATAAATTGTTTTCTTTGTTTAATATTTATAGAAATACTTTGATATTTTATATATAAAGTATGTAAAATAACGTCAAATGCTGCGCAATGTAGTATTTTTCCCACTAGACGAGATATAGTATTTCAGTTTCCAAGGAAATGGAATGTTTATTCTTTAATAAGTACATAAAAATAACTTGTCACTCAAATCTGATAGCAGAAAAGTAGTGTCGGGGATATTTGTACAAAATGCAATTAGTATCTTGCTCTAATGTGAGCAAACTGTCACTCAAATCTGACAGTAGATAATCGAAGTCATGGATAATGATACAACATGAAATTAGCGAATGTCTGTGCAACTTTCACAGGTCAAAACAATTACAGTTGAGATGTGAAAAACGTGATGAATTGCTGTATCGTGGCTGGTGATAGACCACGGGCTGAGGAAGTGTCCACTCCAAGAGAAGTGAAGGAAGCTGATTCCTTTCCTGACAGATTTTCTTGAAGGGCGATTTTGGGGGAAGAAGAAGAAGGACGTTCTGCGATGAATCGACAAGAAGCGTTGTTTTCTCTTTTTCTGTGAAGAGGCTGAGCAGGCAGGAGATTCTTCCTATTTATAAATTGAGCCCCTTGTGGTTTCGTGTATCATGCCATGTAGTAATTAAGTTCTGCCGCAGACATGTTTGCTGCATCTTGGTTGTTGATAGACCATGGGCTGAGGAAGTTTCCACTCTAATGGGAAGTGAGGAAAGCAATTCCACCCTCTAGACGGGTTTTCTTAAAGGGGGTTGGAGAAGAAGAAGAAGAAGAAGAGAGAGGAAAGGAGGGGAGAGAGAGAGAGAGAAGAGAGAGAGAGAGAGAGAGAGAGAGAGAGAGAGAGAGAGAGAGAGAGAGCGTTTGTGATGTTCAATATCTTGCCGCTGTAATCGACCTACCTGGTGGGTGTTTTTCAGGTTCAACCAAAATGCGGTTTTCAAATGCGGGGTAGTTCAACCTAAAAGTCCTTCCGGCAGGGACTACCCTCCTTCTTCATCGATACGGACGGCCTGAGGGCCTACCAGCAAGAGCTGTGGCCTTTGGTACCACAGACTTCAGGTTCAAATCTTGCCGATGGCACATATGTTTGTCAAGAATTCGGAATCCACTTCAAATTGTAGGTCCCTGTCTGTTTAGTTCTCGCGTGCACAGAACGACCGTAGAGCGACTAACCAAACCAATCATCGACACGGAGCTCAGCCAGACTTCCATCTACGGGTGCTCCATCACAACAGAGCGGTCTGGTGACTAGCGCTCTGGCCTTTGGCATCTCCGGCTTCAGGTTCGAATCCTGGCAGTGGCATGAATGTTTTTTAGCGGTTCGAAATCCATGTTAAACTGTAGGTCCCGGTCTAATTAGTCTAATGTGTGTACAAAAGCAGTAGAGCTACAACCAAAACTTCACAATAGAAGCTGCCCCCTTGTCTCTCTTTCGTTGAGACCACACAGAGTTCTTGAACTTGGTCTAGACCAAGTCTGTCTACCAAGTGGGATAAATGTTAAAAAAAGTCTAATTAATAAAAGTAAAACATACTTCTTCATAAAAATTTGTGGACTTTATCAGTACAGATTTTATTAATCGAATATTGTTATCGATTCAAAAACCAGACAAACACACACACAAAGAAAAAAAAAACCAGACTGCGTGACTTTAGATCCATTCATTATGTCCGTGTTTCTTGAATTGGTTTCACAGCACTCTAGTCAGAATTGATCTGAAGATCTCTTGGAAACAAGATTCGACGGATTATCACGAGTTCGAATTTCGCATTCGACAGACGTGGATAGATGCTCTGGAGTTGATTTGATTCTTTCGCACATATGTTCTTGTTGTGTTTTGATGGAATTTGGATGTAAAGAAGACCCTGGTCTGGCTAATGCTTTTCGTGTAATGGCGGATTATACTAATCAGTTTGCCCCTCTGCTGCAATCACGCCCGTCAATGGAGATTGATCCTCCACCGGATTGTACAATGAAGGTAATTCCCAGTGAAGAACCCTCGGCGGCTACTACCTCCAAGATGGATCCTGCTCCTGTTCTCACAGAAGCAGATGTTTGTCGATAGACAACTTCTATGCACAATTAAAAAATGCTAATTCACCTTTTGAAAAATTTCAAATCATCGCTAAATGTTTTAAATTAAATATTTAATTGCTTTTCCAAATTTTAATTGTACCATGCTTTCTTCGATTTTTCCGTTTCTTTTTTCACAAATAATGTTTCTTTTTATTTTTTTGCCGTGTGGGCATGACCAATGCTCACTGCCTTCTTTTTTATAGTAATGTACTGTTTTTCCAATGTCTTTTACTGTAACAGATTAGGAGTTTTTCAGGCCCTACATGGCCATGGTACTCCGTGAACCAGAATGATGATGATAGATCCATTCCTCCAACTAATGTCGACGAAAACAATGTCCAAGGGAGAAAAGAAACGACTTCAAAAGTGTAGAGTTACATAATTTAATCTTTTTAGCAATTGGAAAAAAAAAGACTGTTCTCGTGATTTCATCAATAATGTGATTTAATGTTAGCCATATAATACATTTTTATTGGGATAATTTTCCGATATCTGTTTCGTGTTATCGATG
This sequence comes from Caerostris darwini, assembly GCA_021605075.1. Classification (NCBI taxonomy): domain Eukaryota; kingdom Metazoa; phylum Arthropoda; class Arachnida; order Araneae; family Araneidae; genus Caerostris; species Caerostris darwini. The sequence continues at coordinate 162,838 of BPLQ01004061.1, read as the reverse complement.
GAAATAATGCATGAAGTAAGAGAAATTCTTTTGAATCTTTTTTTATGTGAGCTTGTAATCGCAAAAGAAAAAATAATTCAGCTAAATTTGTTTTTATGTGAATGCTGAGTGGCAACAAAAACCTTTGGATTGGATTCAACAGTCATAAATAAATTGAATTAATGCAGTGATTTAAAGATAAAAGTTTAGCTATTCCTTAGAAATATAATGAAAGTTTAATAGTCCTTCTACGTTGTGAATCGAAACTCTGTATAGGATTTTGTATTCGTGTAGACATTCCGCTATGGTTTGAATTGCCTCTTTTATGGAGTTAATGCTTTTGCTAGTAAATGCACCAGCAAAGAATTTTTTTTAAAAATTCCATGCATGTGAAAAATATTTTGGTACTTACGTATTAACGCCACCTTAGCTACAGATTTGGCGGTTTTTAAGTGGCGCCAATCTAACAGCTACAGATTTGGCAGTTTCTAAGTGGCGCCCATCAAACAGCTACTGATTTGGCGGTTTTTAAGTGGCGCCAATCTAACAGCTACAATGAAGTGTAGATTGGCGCCACTTAAAAACCGCCAAATCTGTACCTGCGGTTGGCGTTCAAAAGATAACTGCGTGCGCGTGCGAACAACAAGATTGCTCTTTATTGGCGCAACTGTAGCTAAGGTGGCGTTAATACGTAAGTACCAATATTTCCATACAAAAATTGAGTGACAGCTTTTATACATGTTACTACTGTGCAAAAAAGTAAGATTATTAACATTAAATTATTATAAATTTTAATAATTTTTTTTTATTAGTATTTATTAATTAATAACCAATTTTTTTCAAAAACTCTTTATTTATTCTTCCATATTTATTTCATCGCCTTCAAAGTAATCACCTCCGGACACAATGCACTTATGCCAACTTTTTTTCCAATGCTCAATGCATGCTAAAAAGTCATCGGCAGGAATGGCCTTCAAAGAGCGCGCCGATTCACGTTGAATCTCTTCAATCGGTTCAAAACAGTGTCCCCGGAGTGTTGTGTTTAGGGAACAGCCAGAAGTCGCATGGTCTGAGTACGGTGGTTGTAGAACGATATGAGTTTCATTTTTGGCGAAAAAGTCACGAAGAGTCGATGCAGTGTGAGCTGGCGTATTCAGTGTTTTCGGTACCAATCGAGATTTGTTCACAGGTTTGAGGATTCAGAATGAGAAGGTAGATCTTTAGCAGGTTTGAGGGCGACCATTACAAATAAATTCCGAGCAATAATTCTATCCAGATGGTGACAGTCGTTTTCTTTCAATCTTTCAAATCTTTTCCTAAAAATTATTTTCATATTATTATTGATTGTTTGTAAAGTGTGGATAAAAATTGAGCGTCGTTCACTCTTTGAATGTAATGATACATTCTGAAGTTTTTATTGTGTTGCACAACAAACAATAGTTATTTGTAATAATGTCTGCTTTTTCAACAATTCTTTACATTGTGGTTCATTCAATATTATTGCTACATTATTAATTGCTGCAAATTTATTTCTGCTCTGTTTCCTATTTGTCAATATTTGATTGTTGTGTTAAAGAAACAAATTCAAATTAGGTGTAAGCTACCGCATGTTAATGAAAATCTACTGCTTTATTTGAATTAAAATTATTTCGACAGTGTTAATAAACCGATATCAATATCAGTATGTTGTACTAATTTTAAATATACCAATGCATACATTTAATTGAATTTGCATTTGCAAAAGTTAAACAAACCTAATTGATCAGCACATTTCTTAATTAGCTGAAATATTTCTGTTACAGTGAAAAATATTTTAGTATTCATTTTAAGTGAATGTTGTAGAAAAATTAAATATACCGTAATTCCCTCTAACCCTAGAAATATTGATCTTAAAATTACCTTAATCTTGACTTACCACTTTACTTCACAGATTCTGAAATATTACCACAATTAATACCACACACCGCTCCTTTGAAATTACCATTTGCCCATGAAATTACCACTTTAAAGTTACATCACCACCACTTTTTATCAACTGATCTGGAATTTTCTGTTTCACTTGAAATTATCATGACCAGTGGTAAAACTACAAATACCGCTTTTTTACTACTAATTTTATAATACATTTTCATTGGGAAAGATTTAAAAAATAGTTTATTATATTAATTTAAAACTTTATTAATTAAATTTTACTATTATTAACTCCAAATGACATTGTCATGCATTACGATGTAAAAAAAGTTATCTGTTATATAAAAATCAGTGTCTTGAACACATTAATTGCATTAACATTGCTTACATATTCAGTTATTTTATTGACAATGATGTCGCCTACTGATACAATCCTAATACAAATTTGCTTATAATTGGACAAATGTGTTCAATTTTGCCAATATGTATTTTACTACTTTATTCAACAAATTGGTTAAAATATTTTGAAATGTTCTTAGATGGGCTTTAATTATTCTGATTTAAGATTACTTATTACAAGCCATCAGATGAGACCGACATTCAAATCCTTATTGCATCCTATTTCCAAGCATAGCATAACATTTTCAGCGAAATAATTCATGAATCTGGATCACTGGATGGTTAACATGATTTGAGGGCTCATTTCGAACGGCATTCGTGGAATTCAGTTTATTACAGTGGCTCATCTCTTCGAGTGGCCTAATCAAACATTCGTGTCATCCCTTTGAAAATCCTCAAAGCTGCCGAAAGAGACGCTCATTTGGAATTCGCTTTTCATACTCCTGAATAATTCAGAGCCGAGTTTGCACACATCGAATGAAATGTCGTTTATTTTCCCCCCACACAAAACAAGAGTTTGTTTTCAATTCCAGTTCGTTTAAATACGACTTGTATCCGGAATAAATTAAGATGGTGGGTGGAACTTTATTTCCTAATTACTCCTGAGGGAGAAATAAGAAGCGCTACTTCAACAACTCTTGTCTTATATTTATATCACTAGCTTTTTAATTATTTATTCTTGTGTAAATGGTGTTAATTAATTCTTATGTACTCCAAATAATTTCATTTAAAAATCTATTTTGATTATCAATTGAAAAAAAATCCTTCAAAATGTGACTAAAACTTAAATGGTGTTTCTTACGTAATTCTACCAAGAACATTTAAAAAAAAAAAGATAAATTTTTTTTATTATTTATAGAAATACTTTGTTATTTTATATATAAAATACGTAGAAATAACTCAAGATGCGGTGGGATGTAAAATTTTTCACACGAGAAGAGATATATCATTTTCCTTTTTCGAGTTGAAATGAATGTATATTCTTTAACAAGTTCGCAAAAACATTCACTCAAATCTGACTGCTGATAAGCAGTTTCTTGGATATTTATATTACATCCAATTAATGTTTTGTACTAATGAAAACAACCTATCACTCAAATGTGAGGCGAAATTTCTTTTCATGGATGAAATGAAACTCCCTAAAGAAGCAAGTATCAAAACATATTTTGGGCTGTGGAAGTGTCCACTCCTAAAGAATGAAGAAAGCTGACACTTGCCTCTTGACGGATTTTCTTAAACGGAGGTTTTTTGGAGAAGGAGGGAAAGGTTTCTGCTAGTTGACCAGAAGTGTTGTTTTCCTCTTTTTTTTTGTAAAGTGACCGAACGGGCCGGAGATTCCTCTATATGCCGGAGTATATATATATATATATATATATATATATATGTATATGATGCTTGTAAATAAAATGCTTGTCATGTTCCCATGAACATGAAAGTGACCTTCTTGTTGAAGTCGTTGCAAATCTAGTATAGGTCATTACGTTTCATTGAATATTACTTTTTTTTTTTAACGTAAGATTTAAATTTTTAGCATTCAGTGTTAGTCAAATTTGTTGAAATGTTCGTATGCTAACGATTTCAATAGAAATTTTTCTTATATTTGGATAAATGTGTTCATTTTTGTCACTATATAATTCAATACTTTATTAAAAAAATTAAATTGATTAAAATTTTTTGAATTTTACTTTGAAGGGCTTGAATTTTATTTTGATTTAAGATTACTTATTACAAGTCATCAGTAGAGACCAACATTCTAATCTTTATTACATCACATTTCCAAGCATCGGATAACATCTTCAGCGAAATAATTCACGAATTTATGAATCCGGATCACTGGATGGTTAGCATGATTCGAGTGCTCACTTTGAACAGCAGCATTTGTGGAATCCAGTTTATTGCAGTGGCTCATCTCTTGGAGTGGCCTAATCAAACATTCGTGCCATCCCTCCGAAAATCCCTTCAAAGCCGCCGAAAGAGACGCTCATTTGGAATTCGCTTTTCATACTCCTGAATAATCCAGAGCCGAGTTTGCACACACCGAATGAAATATCGCTTATTCCCCCCCAAACAAGAGTTTGTTTTCAATTCCAGTTCGTTAAAATACGCCTTGCATTCGTGATGAATTAAGATGGTGGGTGGAACTTTATTTCCTAATTATTCCCAAGGAAAAAAAAATAAGTGCTACTTCATCAACTCTTGTCTTATTTTGGAGATATTTAAATCAATATATATTAATTATTTTCTCTTATGTAAATGGTGCTAATTAATTCTTTTAATTCTTATTCTCCAACTAATTACATATAAAACCTATTTTGACTATCAGTTGGGGAAAAAAAATGTGACAAAACTTGTATGCTGCTTCTGCGTAATACTAACAAGAACTTTTAAAAATACAAATAAATATATTTTCTTTGTTTAATATTTATAGAATAGAATATTTATACTATTTTATTTTATAGAATATTTATACTTTGGTATTTTATATATAAAGTATGCAAAAATAACATAAAATACTGCGTAATGTTGCATTTTTAACATGAGAAGAGATACAGCATTTCCATACCCAGGAGAGAGGAATGTATTTTCTTTAACAAGTTAATCGTAACAACCTATCACTCAAATCTGATAGCAGATTAGCAGTGTTGTGGATATTTATACTAGATGCAATTAGTGTATTGTTCCAATGACAACAATCTGCCACTCAATATTACAGTAGATAATCGGAGTCATGGATAATGATACATCATGAAATTAGCGATTGTTTGTGCGACTTTCACAGATAAAAAAAAATTAAAGATCGCTACGTGATTAGTTACGGTATCTTGATTGTGGATCGACCATGGGCTAAAGAAGTGTCCAATGAGAAGTGAGGGAAGTTGACACACACCATATCTTGATAGATTTTCGTAAAAGGAGGATTTTGAAGAAAAGATAGAGTTCTAAGACGAGTCGACCTGAGGTGTTGTTTTTCTTTTTTCTCTGAAGTGACTGTTTTTCAAAGTGAACCCACGTAGTGGTTTAGTTTATTACGCAGTGTGATAATTAAGGTTTGAAGTAAGGCAATTAGATTCGTCGTAGACTCAAGTATTTTGAAAACCTCCGACTTTCGAGTAAACTGCACTTGTGAGTCAAATTATCTATAACTTTCAATTTTTTGCAAATAGAATTCTATATATAGATACATATAATGCTGTAATTGAAAGTTAAGGGTTCCTATGAACCTGAACGGGGCCCTTTTCTTGAAGCCGTTATAGGTGTATAGGGTGAAGGTATAGGTTAGGAGGTTACATTGTATATTATTATATTTTTATATAAGATTTTGGCTTTCAATGTTATTCAAATTTGTTAAAATGTTCATCTGATAATGATTTCAATACAAATTTGCTTATATTTGGATAAATGTACTTAAAGTTGCCAGTGTATGATTCAATACTCTATTAAAAAAAAGAAATTGATTAAAATTATTTGAATTGTACTTTAATGTGCTTGAATTTCCTTCTGATTTAAGATTACTAATTATAGATCATCAAAAGAGACCAACATTGTAATCTTCATTACATCCATATCCAGCACCGGATAACATCTTCATTGAAATAATTCATGAATTTATGAATTCGGATCACTGGATGGTTAGCATGAATGGAGTGCTCATTTAGAACGGCATTCGTGGAATCCAGTTTATTGCAGGGGCTCATCTCTTCGAGTGGCCTAATCAAACATTCGTGCCATCCCTCCTGAATAATTCAGAGATCCGAGTCTGCACACATCGAATGAAATGTCGCTTATTCCCCCCCCCCACACAAATCAAGAGTTTGTTTTCAATTCCTGTTCGTTGAAATACGACTTGTATTCGGAATGAATTAAGATGGGGGTTTGAGCTTTATTTCCTAATTACTTCTGAGGGGAAAAAATCAACAACTTTTGTCTTATATTTAGATCAGTAGTTGTTTAATTATTTCTTCTTATGTAAATGGTGTTAATTAATTATGTACTCTAAATAATTTCGAATAAAATCTATTTTGACTATCAGTTGTTTGTTTTGACTGTCAGTTTATATCTCTACTGTCATTTTGTGCACACTTTGGGCTAATTAGACCGGGGCTTACAGTTTAACGTGGATTCTAACAACATCCTTGCCACAATCATGATTCGAACATGAAGCCTGTGACTATTGGTTGAAGAAAAATCCTTCAACAAAATGTGACTAAAATTTAAATGTTGTGTGCTATGTAATACTACCAGCAACATTTGTTGTTTCTTAACCCACTTGGTAGACTTTAACATCTAGACCAATGTGGTTCCACGGAAGGAGGGGAAGGGGGGGGGAGCAGCTTCTGTTGTGATGAAGCACTCGTAGGTAGAAGTCTAACTTAGATCTAGGACGCTGACTTTTTACACTAAATAAGAATTTTCAGCTGTAAGTAACGCACTACAGTGATACTACACCGGAACCTACGGCTTAAAGTGGATTCTGAACCACTACAAGCATCCATGGCACTGCCGGCACTCAAACCCGAAACCTGTGTTACTGAGCGCCAGAGCGCTGTTCACTGGGCCCTCAAACCTCCAAGAAGTTTTAAACATACAGATAAATGTTTTTGTTTAATATTTATAGATATATTTTGGTATTTTATATATAAAGTATGTAAAAAATGCCATAAAAAGTTCAATAATTATTGTTGATATATTGAATAGGTTTCAATGAATACGACCTGAAATATTTTTTGAGTTGATTTTAAGTTATTTCAAGTGTATATTGAAAACACTGTCCATTCCGACTTCTTACAAGATTTTATTGTGAGGACATTATTGGTCAGATAAGGTGCAATAAAAATTTCAAAACAAATTTGCTTATAATTAGACAAACGCGCTCAATTTTGCCATGATGTAATTCAATACTTTATTCAAAAAAGCAATTGATTAAAATGTTTTGAACTGTACTTTGATGTGCTTGAATTTTATCTGATTTAAGATTACTTATTACAGGCCACCAGAAGAGACCAACATTCTAAGCATTATTACATCATACTTTCAAGCACTGGATAACATCCTCAACAAAATAATTCACGAATTTATGAATTCGGATCACTGGGTGGTTAACATGATTCGAGTGCTCATTTTGAACAGCAGCATTCGTGGAATCTAGTTTATTGCAGTGGCTGATCTCTTCGAGTGGCCTAATCAAACATTCGTGCCATCCCTTTCAAAATCCCTTCAAAGCCGTCGAAAGAGACGCTCATTTGGAATTCGCTTTTCATACTCCTGAATAATTCGGAGCCGAGTTTGCACGCACCGAATGAAACGTCGCTTATTCCCCCCCCTACACAAACAAGAGTTTGTTTTCAATTCCCGTTCGTTAAAATACGACTTGTATTCGGAATTAATTTAGATGGTGGGTGGAAATCTATGTTCTAATTACTTCTAAGAATCACTAAATCTATGTTCTAATTACTTCTAAGAATCACTAAATCTATGTTCTAATTACTTCTAAGGAAAAAGAATCACTACTTTAGTAATCCTCATTTTATATTTAGATCACTAACTTTTTAATTATTTCTTTTTATGTAAATGGTGTTAATTAATTCTTGTATACTCCAAATAATTTCGTATAAAAAATTTTGATTATCAGTTGGAAAAAAAAATCATTCAATAAAATGGGACTAGAATTTGAATGTTGTTGATTATGCAATACTACCAAGAACTTTTAGTTGTTTCTTGTCCCACTTGGTAGACAGCAACGTCTAGGCCAAGTTCAAGAGCCCTTGTGGTCTCGTGGAACGGGGGAGAGGGCATCTTCTGCGGTTAGAGAGCACCCGTAGGTAGAAGTGTGACTTGATGAGACTTGGTCTGAAGTCCGGGACGGTGACAATTGATGGGGTAGGGTTATCAGATCTACGCTCAACAGTCATATTAGACTTGAACCTACGGTTTAAAGTGGATTCCTAATCGCTATACTAGTCACTCGGCTATCAGACCCCAAATAACTTTTTTAAAAATACAAACACAGATACAAATACAGAAATCTTTTTCCTTTGCTTAGTATTTATAGAAATACTTTGATATTTTGTATATAAAGTATGAAAAATTACCATAAAATGCTGCGTAATTATTATTATACTAAGAAGGTTTCCACGAAAACTAACAGAGTTAAATATTTTTTGAGTTCTATGGTGTGCAAAATAGAATTATTACATCTTTAAAGATTTGGTCTCTTTCCAAGAGACCACACGGGTTTTTAAACTTGGTCTAGATGTCTTGTACAAGTGGGATAAGAAAAAAAAAGACTAATCAATATTAGCAAAACATACTTCTTCGTAAGAATTTGTGGACTTTTTTAATACAGATTTTATTAATCGAATATTATGATCGATTCAAAAACCAGACGCAGAAAAATAGGCTGCGTGATTCTAGATCAATTCCTCCAACTAATGACGACGAAAACAATGTCCAAGGGAGCAAAGAAACGACTTCAAAAGTGTAGAGTTACATAACTTAATCCTTTTACCGATTGGAAAAAAAGGCCGTTCTCGTGATTTCATCAATAATGTAATTTTATTGTTAGCCATGTAATACATTTTTATTGGGAAAATTTTCCGATATCTGTTCCGTGTTATCGATGATAATAATACATGGAGTAAGAGAAATTCTTTTGAAATAAAAACAATAATTGAGTTAAATTTGTTTTTTTGAGAATGCTGAGTGGCAACAAAAAAGCTTTGAATTCAGTTGAAAGGGATTCAGCAGTCATAAATAAAGTTAATGAATGCAGTGACTTAAGCTATTCGTTAGAAATATAATGAAAGTTTAATAGTTCTTGTACGCTGTGAATCGAAACTCTATGCGATGTTGTTTCCGTGGTAGACATTCCACCATGGTTTGAATTCCCTCTTTAATGTAGTTAATGCGTTTACTAGTAAATGCATCTTCATTGGCGGAACAACCCCAGGGTGAGCCAGGGCCGTCTATCTACTGGCAGATTTCGAGATAGGAGATATTTTCATTTTTGTGGTAAGGGTGTCAGCCTTCCGCCCAATAGTCATATTAGACTAGGACTTATGGTTTAAAATGGATTTCAAACCACTACAAAAATTCATTGCATGGCTGGGACTCGAACCCGAAACCTATCGCACGGAACGCCAGAGGGCTAGTCATGCGGCTATCGAGCCCCACTTTTACGGCTCACTGCATAATAAAATAATGTAAAATATAAATGTTAAAAAATAGGAAAAATAGGAGACTCAAACCCAAAACCTGTGGAACTGTGCTCCAGTCAGTTAGTAATACATTTTTGCCGTGTAATACATTTTTATTGAGAAAATTTTCCGATATCTGTTCCGTGTTATCGATGGTAATAATATATGGAATAAGAGAAATTCTTTTGAATCTTTTTTTATGTGAGCTTGTAATCACAAAATAAAAAATAATTGAGCTATTTTTTTTTTTTTTTTTTTTTTGAGAATGCTGAGCGGTAACTAAAACTTTGGATTGGATTCAACAATCATAAATAAAGTGAATTAATGCGGTGATTTAAAAATAAAAGTTTATCTATTCGCTAGAAATATGATGAAAGTTTAATAGTCCTTGTACGTTGGGAATCGAAACTTTATGCGATTTTGTTTTCGTGGTAGACATTCCGCAATGGCTTGAACTATCTTTTATGGAGTTAATGTTTTTAATAGTACGCATTAGCAAAATAATTTTTTTTAAAATTTAAAGCATGTGAAAAAACATATGTATAAAAAATGGAATGATAATTTTATACACATGTTATGTTATGTCAATAAGCGCCTTGCATAATAATTTTGAATTTTCTATCTATGGGCTATATGAAACGTGTACATTTACACAACAAAATAAGTTGACATTTCATGAAAATCATTAAATTCTCTCTCATTATCTAATTCATCTCATTCTCTAATAATTTTTTCATTTCATGAAAAAAACATTAGAGAGTTTTCGCATAACGTTTTTTTATCGTCCGATATTTTTTTTTCTTAACGCGCATGCTCATAGGAAACATTTGCATTACTGCGCATACATATCGGAAATATTGCACTACTGCGCATGTGATTTGAAAGCGTTTTTGATGACGTACGTAAAACCAATATAGCTGTTAACTGATGAAGTGATGAGGAATTAGACTTATTAGGAAACGGGGTAAACAGAAATTAAACACTATAAACTTAATTTAAATTCAATCATTAATTAAATGGATTTAACAGTGATAAATAAAATTAATTAATTCAGTGATTTAAAAATAAAAGTTTAACTATTCGTTAAAATATAATGAAAGTTTAATAATCCTTGTACGTAGTGAATCGAAACTCTGTAGGATTTTGTATTTGTGTAGACATTCTGCTATGGTTTAAATTTTCTTCTATGGAGTTAATGCTTTTGCTAGTAAATGCACCAGCAAAGAATGTTTTAAAAAAATATCATTATGTGAAAATATTTTTTTTTCTTTCTAATGTAGCTGGCAAACACTTATACAGCTTGGTCTTGGATGCCTTAAGGCAAGTGCTGTACAGACGTACTCAATTTGCATTACCCAGGGGGCGCGTGTCACTTGAAGACAAGCCACGGACGCGGAGTAACAATGCCCCCGCAACGCTCTACGATCCTATTAGACCGGGACCTACAGTTTAAAGTGGATTCCGAACCACTACGAACATCCATGGCACCGCCGGGACTCGAACCCGAAACCTGTGGTACCGAGCGCCAGAGTGCTAGCCACTCGGCCATTCAGGCCCGTATGTGAAAATATATATGTATAAAAATTGATTGATAACTTTTTACATATGTTTTGTTAAAAATGGCCTTGTATATTATTTTCGAATTTTCTATGTTTCTAAAATACAATAAGGAAGGCCTTTCTGTGGCCAGGATTCGTTAATTAATTCCTTCGTTAAACTAATTATTTGTTCAAATTACACCTTGAACCCTTCTTTAATTGCCCCTGCCAAAGTGCCTTGCAGACACCACTGTAAAAATGAATCTCTATGGCAATTGTAACAAAGGTTTTGAGCTCTTAAATTTGGATATTAAAAATATTTCATTTGAAACTCTTAAGAGCAATATTAATTTTTGGTACAGAATGGAATAACACCCACTCAATATTATTTTCAATATTTCATGCCATATTATTATTTTTTCTGTTTTAATGGAAATAACTTCATAATTATCAATTCCATTTTCTAATTTGGGGGCCTAATGACCGAGTGACTTGCCCTCAGGCGCTGGTTACCACAGGTTTCTATTTCGAGTCTCGGCGGTGCCATGGATGTTTATGGTCTAATATGACTGTTGGGCGTAGGGCTGACAACCCTACCCCTTAAAATGCAAAATATCTGTTTCGGAATCGGCCAGTAAAGCTGGTTCAACATGGACTGTAGTGACAAGAGAAGGTACTGTCTCAAGAAGATTATGGTCAGTCGTATATGGGTCCTTACTGAAAAGGAAGAATGCCGCATACCCCTCATGGCTGCAACGTATCGTATTTCATCTTCAGCAGAAATTTGAACTATGTGGGCACCAGAATGACACAGTGAACAATAAAAGACAGATTACTTAAAGGACTAGTCCAAGCTTATCACCATCACCATTTCAGTGATCAAGCTGATTTCAGAATGATGGAGATTTGTGAGATGAGAATCGTTTCTGTCTTGATGATAGTTATGGTAGTGTGTTGGTTAGAATGAAGGCAGGTAAGCACTTGGGACCAATCTATCTGCATTGTCGACAAGCTAATCGTACACTAGAAATTTTTGTCTGTGGAGCAATTTCTTACGGACAGCAGGAACAGTATCGTCATTAGATGACTCAACCTGCCAGTAAATTTGCACGTCAGTCTGGTGGTTGAACCATTGTGATACAATTTTGATTAATATTCCAGAGGACATTTTCCAACAGGTTAATGCTCGTCCCCAACCGTTGCTTTACCCAACGTGCTCTACAAGTCAACATGTCGCCTTGCTAACTTCTTTCTCACCTCGAATAGCACATATGGGAGGGTATTGGACGATAAATCTAGCATCATCTACAACCAGTACGAACCTTTGCTGATTTGATTGACCAACTGCAACTGGCAGGACATACCGCACCTGTACGACACAATGCATGCCAAATTAATTAGAACGGTTATTAATTTACCACCATTTCGAATTTGAAATAGCTAAATACTTAAACCATGAAATTTAAGTCAAACAAAGTTAAGTTACTCCCTCAAATATTTTGGTTAAATTTCATTATCCTAAATTAATTTCTTATTCGTGATGAGATTTCATTTTCTATCAATAAATATTACATCTGAACCCAAATTCTTAAAATTCATTGGGCATTGATACTATTCAATCTCGTTTATTCCGGTATAAGGACAACAAATTCACCAACGAAGAACTAATATCATTAAGTTTATTGTTCTAAGTTAGGATTTTTGTGCAATAAGTATTCATTTTATAGAACAAAAAAAGTGTACCATTTTGCTAGCTTAATTAAGAGAAGACACAAATAAGAAAGCATTTATTTATATATAAAATAACATTACAATACAGAAAGGAAGTAGACAAAGTAATAATATGCTACGTATAAAAGAAAATGTGCAATGCAAGCCTTTCTCGCAAGAGATAAAGACAATAATAAGATAAATATGATATTTGATGTGAATAAGGTAAATCTGATAGTACGGCATATAAACACATTGTAGACATCTAAGAAAGTTTAGTTGTGATGAATTTTGGAAATGATTAATTAGGGGTTGTTTAGGTGCCATTAAATGTAGCTCTTTTTTCTTGACAGTAATCACCAAGATTTTTCTTATAGAGCCATTGTTAGCAAATAAAAGACATCAAACTTTGGTAAATAGACCATAATTTTTCAATATAATACTTTGTGGTGTGTTCCATATTGAACTTGATCTTTTCGTCCACAGCTAAATAAGAACACAAAAAAAACAATCTGTTAAATGGAATTAAAATCTGTGGCCATATGAGATGGAAAAGTGTGCCTGATGGCCGAGTGGCTAGTGCTCTGGTGCTCGTATCACAGGTTTCGGGTTCGAGTCCAGGCAAGGTCATGGACATAGAGTGGTACGGAATCCACTTTAAACCGCAGGTCCTGGTCTAACAGATAGAGCGTATATATCGTAGAGCGTTGCTGGGGTGTTGTTACTCCGCGCCCGTAGTTTATCTTCACGCTACACACACCTCCTGTGCAGTGCTAAGTAAGTGTAGTGCTTGCCTAAAAGACAACTGTATAAGTGTTTGCCGGCTGCATTAGAACAAAAAAAGTAATTGATTTCTTACCACCAAAAATGTCCACCAATTTGCTAGCTTAATTAAGAGAAGACACAAATACAAAAACCTTTATTGACATATAAAATAACATTACAATACAGAAACGAAGTAGACAAATTAATAATACGCTATGTGCAAAAGAAAATGTGCAATGCAAGCCTTTCTCATACGAGATAAGGATAATAATAAGATAAACCTGATATTTGATGGGAATAAGATGCATCTGATGGTACAGCATGTAAAGACATTGTAGACATCTAAGAAAGTTTGGTTGTGATGAGTTTTGGGAATAATTGATGAGGGATTGTTTAGGTGCCATTAAAAGTAGCTCTTTTCTCTTGACAGTAATCACCAAGATTTTTCTGATAGAGCCATTGTTAGCAAATAAAAGACATCAAACTCTGGTAAGTAGACCATATTTTTCAATTAATACTTTGTGGTATGACCCATATTGAATTGGATCTTTACCTCCCCAGCTGAGTAAGAACACAAGAAAAGCAATCTGCTAAATGGAATTAAAATATGTGGCCATATGAGATGGAAAAGGGGGTCTGATGGCTCAGTGGCTAATGCTCTGGCGCTCGGTACCACAGGTTTCGGGTTCGAGACCTGGCGGTGCCATGAGTGTTTGTAGTGGTTCGGAATCCATTTTAAACCGTAGGTCCCGGTTTAACAGGATCGTAGAGCGTTTCGGGGGTAGTGTTACTCCGCTTCTGTAACTGACCTTGAAGCTACACGCACCTCCTGGGTAGTGCTAAGTGAGTAACGTCTGTGCAGCGCTTGCCTTAAGACATCAAAGACAAATGACTAAGTGTTTGACAACTGCATTAGAACAAAAAAAATTATAATTAAAATCCATTTTCAATTAAGGCATAAAAGACGACTAACTGTCTAAGTGTTTGCGAGCTTCATTAAGAAAAAATAGTTAAAACTTAGCTATTATACAAACATAATATCTCAGTTAAAAATAATTATTCATTAATTTTCTACATTTTTAGGTCCTCGAACTCAATAGTTAGAATTAACAATGCACGATAGATTTATTGTTAGCAGTAACATATAGCAAACCTTGTGATCTAGACCACTATTTTTTAATGTTATACTTTTTAGTGTGATCCATATTAAATTGGATCTTTACATCCACAGTTGAATAAGGATACAATAAAAGCTGTCTGTAAAATGAAATCCAAAACTGTTACGATATGAGATGAAAAAGACAATATCTGTGCACGAGGAACATTATTGTGGGAAAGGGAGGAGGATATATTTCAGGTTGTTGACAGGGGAAAAACCCTCAAATCAAATATTAGAAAAGAGCACACCCCTGCAGTTGAAGAATTTCCTCCTATATATAACATATCACCCAATAAGTCTCCGGTCTGACACATATATTACAACACTCTTGACAGACCCATATGAGTTTTGGATAGTAGCATCCTTCAAACGATGTGTGGGAAAATTTTATGACATTCTGATAATTAGTTTACAGGTTACAATGGTTTTAGTGACTCCAGTTTGCTAATTTTCAAAACAATGTATAAAGAAAAATTTCGTGTATTGAAAATTTCGAATGTTGATTAAACATTGTTTTTCGAGTAGACGAATTGTTTTTATTATTGTTAGAAGAATAGAACATTTGTTTTCGTAGAAATAATTTCGTGTGTGGATTAAACATTGTTTTTAGAGTAGAAGAATTGTTTTTAATATTGTTAGAAGAATAGAACATTGTTTTTCTAAAAAAGAATTTCTGTGTTGATTAAACATTGTTTTTTGATGGGAAAAATACTGTTGAAGCCAAACAGTGGCTTGATAAGCGTTATGGAGACTGCACCAGTTAAATCAACTATTATTGACTGGTATGGTGAATTTAAAGGAGGTCGTACAAAGCTAATGATGCTGAACGCTGTGGTTCCCCAAAATCGGCAGTTGTTCCTGAAAACATGAAAAAAGTTTACACAATAGTTTTGAAAGATCTTAACATGAAGTTGCGTGAGATAGCTGACACCTTAAAGATATCAGAAGGTAGTGTGTTGACAATTTTACATGAAAATTTGAGCATGCTTAAGTTGCTTTCGAAATGGGTGCCGTGTTTGCTCCCACCGGACCGAAAACAACAACGCGTCGACTATTCAGAATACTGTTTGGCGCTGTTCCAGAGAGATAAAAAGGATTTCTTGCATCAGTATGTAACATGGATCCACTACTACACACCTGAAGTCAAATGATCGTCAGCTGAGAGGACAGCAGCCGATGAAAGCTGTTCAAAGCGACCAAAAACTCAAGGCAAGGCAAGCAAGGTTATGGCATCCGTATTTTGGGACATGAATGATATTTTGCTCATCGACTATCTTGAGATAGATAAAACTATCAATAGCGAATATTACATGTCATTATTGAATCGATTGACTGTAGAAATTAAGAAAAAACAAGTAATATAAAAAAAAAATTTAAAGTCAATTCCTACTTTTTTTCTACTATATTGCAGAAAGTCCTTTATAAATAATTTTCATTCATTTTTTAAAGTTTATCTGACGCCATTTATTAATATATACATGCAACTTAAATCTAAAAAAAAAAACTAAAATTAATTAATTAAATTTAATGAATGAATTAATATTTGAAAAAACCGTATTAACATCAAGTGTCATCCACTACAAGTTAAAAAAAAAATGCATTTGAGCTTGAGTGGTGGAATCAAAAGTATTTTATGAACGATTGAAAATTTGAACAAGATATATAGTATAGGAAGAGTGTGACCTGATAGTAGGAATTGAAAAAGTGCTGTTTTACCAAGACAAAGTCCCGTGTCACAAGTCGATGTAAACTATGGTAAAATTGAATGAATTACGCTTCGAACTGCTTTTCCACCCACCGTACTCTCCAGATCTGGACCCAGCGACTATTGGCTTTTCACAGACATCTAAAGGATGCTCCAGGGATAGAAATTGGGCTCAAATGAAGAAATGATTGCCGAAACTGAGGCCTGTTTTGAGAGCAAAGACACATCGTTCTTAAAAAAAAGGCATCGAAAAATTAGAGGAAAGTTGAAATGAATGTATCACTCTTGAAGGAGATTATGTTGACGAATGAAGTCTAATTTTTTAAAAAAAATTTGTTTTTCTTAGCTAGAATAGAGACTTATTGAGTGGTGTGTTATATATATATATAGTATATAGTTACATAAAAAGATTCTTTAACATCACTGAATTTTTTCACTAGGGGCCTGATGACCGAGTGGCTAGCGCTCTGGCGCTCAGTACCATAGATTTCGGGTTCGAGTCCCATGGACGTTTGTAGGGTTCGAATCCATTTTAAGCTGTAGGTCCCGGTCTAACTTGATCGTAGAGCGTTGCGGGGTGTTACTCGACGTCCGTAGCTTATCTGCAAGCTACACGCATCCCCTGGATAGTTCTAAGTGAGTAACGTCGGCGCGGCGCTTGCCTTAAGGCATAAAAGACAGCTGTCTAAGTGTTTGCCAGCTGCATTAAGAAAAAAATAGTTAAGACTTAACTACTATGGAAACATAATATCTCAGTTAAAAATAATGACTCATTAAATTTCTTCATTTTTAGGTCCCCAAATTCAATAATCTCGATGAGTACACACCAAGAAATTTTCAGGCATATTCAGAATATTTTTCATGAATGCTATTTGCCGTGAACGCTGTACAATTTTTTTTATAACATTACAACTATTAAGAAGAGACTTTTTCATGTTTTTGAAAAAAAAAATCTTTTAATTTTATTATTTATATATATTTTTATAGCATTATAAAGTTTGCTATTTGTGAAAGACCAATTATGAAAATTGTATTACATCAAAGATTTCTTTGAAGAGTATTTTTGACAAGATTCAAACATTTTTGTGTTTGAAAAATTTTTTTTTGTATCAGACCCTTATTATGTCTGAACGTTATTAATTCAAACAAGTTTTATGATTTAAATCAAGTTTATTTTCATATTTACATAACTTTTTTTATCGTTAATATTAAAATGCGGTGGATTTACAAAGTGTATATTTTTTTTCCCAATCCATGTTATTCCACTGAATGTCATTCGTTAAGGATATTTCAGATTTACTCACATACTCGTGGCTTAGTGGTAATGTGCACCGCTGGTGAGCATTAAAGTTAAGGTCCAATCCACTGGCGGCTTTGCTGTAGACACTGTTTCGAAAACGAGGAGCTTCGATGGCATTTGGGATGTTCAGCATTTTGCCTTGTTAATCAGACTTCTACTACACTACACCACATCCTGTGACTAGAGCTCAGTTGCCCCTATACAGTTTGGGAATGATGTGGGTGAGAAGTCTGACTGGGCTCCATGATGCTCTACAGATATAAGAGACCGGGACGTACGGATTAAAGTGGATTCCGAACCACTACAAACATCCATGGCACCACTGGGACTCGAACCCGAAACCTGGGGCACCGAGAGCTAGACACTCGACCATTCAGGTCCCCGTTTGGGATATTCTGCATCTTGCCTCGCGAGTCGTACAACCTGGTGGGAGCTCTAAGGATTTTTCCCATACGATACGCGAATGCAGGGTAGTTCACCCTAAAGTCCTCCCGAAAGGTACTGCCCTCCTTCTTTAGAGACTCGAAGACAGGTGAGATTTCTGTCTATTATTGTTCTATCACAACAGAAGCTGCTTCCTTTCTCTCCATCTATGAGTAAAACTTGCAGTGTTCATTCTACGTTACCGGACACTGAGGATTAGTCACAAATATGTATAACAAATACACTCATGTCCATAAATTAAGGATAATTCAGAATCACACAGAAATTGAACTCTAAAATAAAAATTTCACCTGTAGAATTATCACACACATCTTGAAGAAGAATATGCAAATTACAGGAAACCACCAGATGGCGCGGATAGTACGTCACAATGACGAGAGTGTAAGAGAGGGGTATATCAGGAATGGTGGCAAAGAAGTAAAATTGTTCACAAGCGCTTTAAAAGCCTTTCAGTGCAATAACCGCATAGTTATGGCACAAAGGAAGCATTTGGATGGTTTTTTACGTGGTAGAATTATCGGACGACTGGAATGTGGACGTACCCAGCTGGAAGTATCCGAGGAACGTGGAATCGCCCAGAGTGTCATCTCCAGGCTTTGGCAACGATTCCAAGATGATGGTAATGTGAGTAGATGTTACAGCACAGGTCGCCCCCGAGTTACAACGCCGAATGAGGACCGGTATTTAGCAGTTACTGCCAAAAGAATCAGACGGAGCACAGCATCAGACCTGTCTCGTCAGCTCTCTTCAGCTACCGGTACGACAGTTTCAAGGCAGACCATGTACAGACGCTTAGGGCACATTGGTCTATATGCTCGTAGGTCTGTCAGATGTGTTCCACTTACCGCAACTCACTGTCGCCTGCGATTAACCTGGAGTAGAGAGCATGCATTGTGAACACCTCAACACTGATCTGGTGTGATGTTTTCCAACGAGCCCAGGTTTAGTTTGCAGTCTGATTCTCGCCGGACTTTCATATGGAGAGCGCCAGGTACCCGTTACCACCAAGAGAACACCATTGAACGACACCGTTACGGTGGTACAGGATGGCTCGTATGGGGAGGAATTATTCTTGGTTCCAGAACTGACGTGTATGTTCAGTAAATAAAATAATGTAACGATGACAGGCCACATCTAACGGGATGTAATTCTGGAACAACATGTACGTTTGTTTCGGGGCGCCATGGGTGCTGAATTTCTCTTTATGGATGACAACTCCCGTCCTCACCGTGCAAACATTGTAGACGAATGCCTTCAATTGGAGGATATCACCCGTATGAATTGGTTTTTGCCAGCATGCTCACCGGACTTGAATCCAATAGAGCATGTGTGGGATATGCTTGGCCGACGAATTGCAGCCCGTCAACCCCCTCCCACCTGTCAACCGGAACTTCGGAGCGCATTGCTTGATGAGTGGTGTAAGTTTCTCCAGAAAAACAACGCTTCGTTGGTGACACCCCTAGACACCCACTTCAAAATTTCAGGTTTTGTTAGACTGGTAGAGAAGTCCAACAAAAGCTGAAAAGCCGGCCGGGATGAATCCGCTGGACTGTTGGAAGAAGTTCTACAAAAATTGGGGGCTCGGCCGGGATGCATCTTTTGCAAGCGGCTAAATCTTGCAAAAATAACATATATAACAAATATACAGTTTCTGCCTAAGATGTATGAGGAAAAAAAAAAAAAAGCTGTTGCGCAGTATTCACAACAGAAATAAAGGATGAGCCTTTCTGAAGAAAACTGGTCACATTGATAAACGGGTTGGAGAAAGAGCAATACCAAAATCGATTAACCATATATCCGAACAATAGCGAAGAGGGAAAATGTAAATTAATCTATCATTTTTAGATGGTTTAGCGAAGCTATTACCGATTTCCAGTTCATTTATCTAATGGCCGATATTTGGTTGGCTTAAATAATAAGATTAATATATATTCAACACACATATATATATACAGGGTGATAATAATTAAAGTCCCACTTTTAAAATGCTGTAAAAAAAGAACCACTCGTCACAATGAATTCAAATTCGAACAGTTCCAAAGTGTATGAATAGATGGCGCTGTAAGCGACGTAAAGAAAGTGAATTCGGCTGTACATTAAATCAACTGTGGTGTTCAACGGGCTTGATTGTTTCGGTGTTTTGACGGAAAAAATGACTTCCAAGTCATTCAACAGTTGTAGCACTGCTAGTGAAAAGCCCATCCACCACGGCAAGGTCATACCAAATTGGATGGGAAAAATCGGTGAAAATTTTTTTGATGCCATACTATTTCCCTCTTCTTCAAGTATCTTCAGTTCAAATTTGAACTGAGGAGTGTTTCTTTTTTTTACAGCATTTTGAAACTGGGACTTTAATTATAATCACCCAGTATATTTAATGATCCACATTAAAAATTTTTTTATGAAACGTGACAACTGTCTTCGATATTCATTTAACAAACCTCACTTAAAAAGATTTATTTAAAAAAAGTTACATTTGGATAATACTTTCGTGATTGTTAATTATACAGTGTTTATTTTTAATTTTGTTGAAAAATGTTCCCTATTTTAAAGAGAAAAAAATTAATTTTGATAATAATTAATGGCAGCCGAATTCACTTTCTTTATACCGCTTACGGTGCCATCTATTAATACACTTTGAAACTTTTTTTGATGCCGCACCGTTTCCCCCTTCTTCAAGTATCTTCAGTTCAAATTTAAACCCATTGTGACCAATGGTTCTTTTTTTACAGCATTTTGAATTATAATCTTAATAATGATTTTGTAACAATGATTAACAATGTATATAATTTTAACAATGATTTTGTTGCTCACATATGTTAGTTTTTATTGAATGCTTACATTATTTTTTAGACAGAGTAACAGTTGAAATAGATTTTACATAACAAGTAGCTAGGCAACCTGGGAACAGCATAATCAAATCTGACTTTGAGATAAAACATCCACCAAATTCACGATGTTTACTTTAAAGTTGTCATTCCTTCTTTCAAAACCTAACAGACTTCCTTTCGCAAATGGCGTTTTTTTTTTCTTTCTTTTTTTCGAAAAAGAAGCTCTGTTTAAAGAATTCCTTGCAGTGTCTAAACAAGCCGAAATATTCATTGGTCTAAAAGTAAACGCATTATTTCGAATACATTTTCCAATGAAAATTTTTCAACGCGTCATTATTTATTTAATTTGTTTTATTTTTTTGCCGTCAAAAGAAAGCGCTAAGAACAACCCTTTTTTTAGTTTTTATTTCGATAGATAGACAAGACAGACAGAGGGCCGTGACGTCACCTTGCCGTTTCCATGGTAACCCCGGTGAGCATGTGTTCCGCGGGCGACTCAACGAGGCTCAGTCAGATCCCGAAATGATTTCTCGTTCGCCGGTCGTCTGCTTTGTTGAGAGTTGTGCTGAGATGTTTACTTCTGTTACGCCACGCGCGCTGACTATGTAATGCTAGGATACAGACCTCTCGACCGGAAAGGAATATTTTCACACTGAAAGGTAAGCAACAGTTGATTTTTACAATAAATTGGTTTATTTGAATGATATTGTATTTGATATGCCATTATTGTGGTGCAATTTTTGGTAATTTTGATGGAAAACCTTCATTCGACATCTCGCTATACACAATTTTGGATGCTCAATATGGATAAATTGGTCAATATGGATAAATATGTGTGTTCTAGAAATTTCTGTTCCATAAATCTAATATCATATGGAAGCATAAATCTATCAAGTTTATTATTATTTTGGAGAACAAATTGAAACCTCTTTTAAATATAAGAACTTAAAATTATTTGTTCACTTGCATAATAACCAGTTGTTTTAATTAACTTGCTTGCCCTTATCTAAAATAATGTTTTCAATTTTTTAAATATAATAGTATGCATTTTTTTAGAAATTAATTCATCTTTTTATGTTTGAAATTAGTTTTAATATTTTAGACTGATATGGATGGATATGTCTGTTACAATTCTTTCTAGAATTTTCTGTTTATCGAATCTAATGGATCTAATAATTCAATTAGATCCTTAATAATCTTTTAAAGGAAATTAAAATTAATTTTTTTACCACGGTAAATAGTATCCAGTTTTTTTTAGCTAACTTGCTTGTCATCATCTAAAACAGGGGTGGCCAACCCAGAAGATCTTGAGTTCCACTTTGGAAGTGCGTCATAACACCGCGGACAGCATATAAAATTATATTTCCCCATATTAGATTTAGACCCACTATAGACATTTTTTTGGAGTGAAACATTGAAACATAATGAGTTATTATTTTTGTGTTTCCTATTATTCTTACGTGTAAGCATGGATAATATAATAATAATGATGATACTAAACGCACATTATAAAGAAATATATAATACTAAAAATGAAACATAAAAAAATATATAAGTATAAACGAAATAAAAAAAGTGAAATTAATAAAAAAAAATATTTAGTTTACTAGTGCGATATTTGTTTCTCTACTTTTTCACTTAGTTTTTACAAATCGATCTCATTTTGGGTATTTGCACATCATAATTGCCCTGTTACAAGTTAGTGTCAGTTATGTTTGAGCTTGTTTTGTGTTTGGTCAATTGCATTTTCGAAAAAAAACAAAAAAAAAAAAAAAAAAACAATAACTATTCGCTGGTGTAAGTTCAACCCAAAACGTAACAACTTTTTGTACCAGATTTCTCAAATTGGAAAATTTCTCTTTTTTGACGTAAGTGTTATGAAAATCTATTTTTGATTCTGATGTTTCAGAAATGTTTTTTAATTAAATATTGTATTGTAAGTCAACCAGTTCCATTTGGAGATATTTCGGGGCCGACTCTATTTCAACATGAAAGGGAGACGAATATATTTCACAAATTTTATTATATTTGTTAAGCTCTAAATTACTGAATCAGCTTTCAAAAGCAGCTGTTTTCACTACTTTGGCCATTATAAAATAAATATATTTTGTAAAAGTGTGATAAATCTTTCGGGCTGGAAAATGTTCAAGGCGGGCCACCCCTGATCTAAATTCATGTTTTCAGTTTTTCAAAATAACATGATAGATTGTTTCCTAGAAATATACATACTATTATATGTTTAAATTTAGTTTTAATATTTCAAAAGCTTTATCATAAGGGCTAATAATTTATTCAGTCTATATTCGATTTCTCATGATTTATAATATAGATCATTTATGGCGTAACTGTTTATAATAACAATTACTGTATATTATAAATATTTAATATGTATTATGTATTGAAAATATTATAAGAAGTATTTGGAGAAAAATAAAATCAAAAATCTTAAGAAGTTTGAATTAAAAGAATAAATTAAAATGCAATGCTCACCTAATCTTTATTATAATTACTCTACATGAATTTTTGTCTTTAAAATTTATTAATCACTTTCGACTTTATTATTATTCTTTTGACTTTGACTTATTTTAATCATTTCCACGTAAGAGTAAACAAAACAGAAAGTAAATACTGAAATGTAAATAACTTACAAATAAAGAACAAGCTTTACAACATCATCTTTGCAGCTTATTTTGGATGCAAAACCCTGCATCTTTATAAAAAGAAATCCCAATCTTTTTAGTGTTCGTTACTTGGAATTCTAATCAATCTACTCTTAAAAATAAAATTAAGTTATTCTACTTTCTACAGTTTCTGAATGTGTAATATGTGAACAATAAGTTATCTTTTCGCTTTTATATTCTTTTTGTGATAAACCTGAACGATGAATAAATCTTATATTTTTAAATAAATCTATAAAATTTACATTAATGTGTAAATTAATGAATCATTTGGAATATTTTTTCGCTTTGGAATTATTTATTTTATTTTGACCATAAATATAATTTAATTTAATTTTGATGATCATATGGCAGATATCGATGAAAAATATATTGTTCTAAAATATTGTTTTAAATATTCTAATGTTTAACAATGTTGTTCTGTATTTCATGTTATACATTGATTTATAAGCTCTAATATTTTTGGCTTATTTTTAATAGCTTTTAGTTTTGGTAACATGTAATAGATGACTATAAAAATGATTTAGTAATTTAATGTTATAAATGATGTTGAATAATAAAATAATTCGATAAATAAGCATTGAATACCCCCAACAAATAATCTACCAAAACAATTCAATATTTTTAGTTTATCATCACTTTTTTAATCATTTCATCACTTTTTAAATCGAAATTCAAAAGGAGCGAGTGGTTGGACTAATTCGATGCATGGTATACAGTCTAAATATTCATATAGTGGTTTGCTGTTTGGTTTAACTAATTTAAGTTTCCAATGAGTGGATTATTTTGAAATTTTCAAAAATATATTTCAAATAAAAGTTATTGTGCATTTTCACAAATACCAAATAACTTGTCTTTATGTTTTATAATTCATTGCAACTTGTTCTATAGATTCAAAGTTATTTAATTTTAATTTTTTGATATAATATTATAAGGAAATGTTATATTTTAACATTCTTTTCAATATCATTATAACAATAAATGCCTCTTTTGATAAATATAAATAAACAAAAAGTTTCTGTACGTTTTCACAAATGCCAAATAACTTTCCTTTACGTTTATAATTCACTGTAACTTGTGCTATAGATTCAAAGTAATTTCACTTTTATTGTGTTTTTTTACTATAATTATAATACAATTTTATATGTGAACAATATTTTCGATATCATTATAATAAAAAGTGATTCTTTTGATACATACGGTGAGAATTATATTTATAAATAAACATTTCTGCAAATATATAAATATAAGTATACTTGCTATAATTTTAATTAAAAAATAAATAAGTTGAGCCATTTCATTTTAAAAATTTAGCTATTACATTATAAGAAATTAATCTACTACATTTTATATAAATATATTTTGAATAATTTTCTTTTCTTTTTGTGCTTTTTTTTTAAATTAAAAAACAGTTAGTGAATCGAGTTATATTACTGACATTAATTATATTACCTCTTTTATATATTATAATTGTAGTTAATAATGCAATTCTAATTAAACTTGAGTGTATAAAACACTTTTCTCTTCTAAATAAACTTCCTATTACGATGTAAATGCACTCATTAACTTTGAATGCCTGTTTGCATTCGTTTCCATAAATAAACAAAATGCGTTAACTGAATTGCCTCAACATGTCTATGATTGTGCGAAACACATGCAGACAGTCCGTCCATCCATTATGGCAGTTAGCCTTTCGTGACCCACTAGAGCTGCTAGAAAGTACCGAGTTAATATGTGGAAATGTAATCAACAGGTTGCTCGCCGGTTTGATGGCAGTTTGCCTAAATTCCTCTGAGGAATCTAAAAGGATGCGAATTGTTTACTAGATGGGGTGAATTTCTCGTCGTTTTACACTTTGTTACTTTTAAATAAGAAACAAATTCCTTGACGTATTCTACACATTTTTTTAAAACTGTACTTTGTGTCTTTTTTTTTAAAAATTTAATTCAATAATATGACATATGGATTTGATTTTAACATTTAAAAAGATGAACTTCAAACTGTAACTTAAATTTGAAGAACAAATTCCTGATGTATTCTGCAGAATTTTTTAAATTGTAATTTGTGTCTTTTTTTTTTTTTTTTTTTTCAAATTTAATTCAATAATAGGAAATATGGATTTGATTCACATTAACATATGGATTTTAACATTTAAAATGATAAACTTCAAACTGTAAAATATTAATTCACGCGATACTAAAACGAATTAAAGGGCCTGGGGGCCATGTGACTACCGCTCGATATCACAGGCTACCGCTCGATATCACAGGCTACCGCTCGATAATTCGTTCGATATCACAGGCTACCGCTCGATAATTCACTCGATATCACAGGTTTTGGGTTCGAGTTCCGTCAGTGGCATGGTTGTTTGTAGTGGTTTGGAATCTACCTTAAACAGTAGGACCCTATCTAATATGACAGTAGTGAGTTGGACGCATGGCCTATAACCCTACCTATTAAAAAGTCAGCGTCACGGAACCAAGTCGGACTTCTACCTACGTTTGCTCCATCCCAACAGAAGCTATCCCCCCCTTCTGTTTTTCCATGAGACCACACGGGTTCTTGGACTGGGTCTAGATGTTTCTGTCTACCAAGTGGGATAAGAAACAACAACTGAATGAAATGATATCTTTACTTTAATTACAGATCACTATGTCGTAAACAGTTGCGATATTTTAATTTAAATATGTATTTTTTAAAAATTTACATAAAAACTGTATTTTGTGAAAAAAGTATACTTCTAGCTATTTATGATTAATTTCATAGTATAAGTGTATGCTATTTTAATTCGGTGTTACTTCGAAATTATTCTAATGTTAATTTAATGTAAAATTATAAATAAGTTGCTTATTAATAAACATATAAATGAAGACCTAAAAAATTAAATGCAGCCAATTTACGTTTTGATATAACTCATTGCAAATTAAAAATAAAATTTAATGCAATTTCGATAATAAATGGGTTTTATTTAATGTTGCCATACATATTTCATTTCAAATTCAATGATTCTTATTTTATAAATGACTTAGAATTTGATTTATCGTTTTGAAGAAATATCAAATTTGAAAAAAAATTTTGATAACATCATTTTTGTTAAAACAATAAAAAATTTAAATAATATTAAATAATGGCAAAATATGTTTTATCCAATAAAATTTTGCCAGAAACATTTTAAATAAACATTTGTTTCCTTTAATTCCAAAACTTTGTGAGAAATATTTTCTTTTGCGATGTTCATAATAATCTTTTGTTATTTTCTTCTTAATATTGGGGTAAGAAATAAAAATTAAAACTGTTTCGCTTGATTATTTCTTGCAATAATTTTAACAATCTATCAAATTATTAGAAACTATTTGTCTAATCTGTTTAATTTGGCTATTCACTATTTACACTGTAAAATATTTTTCTGTTATCGGTTTAATTTGGCTATTCATCATTTAGACAGTGAAATATTTTTAAATATTTTTTTCTGTTATCTGCTTAATTTAGGTATTGACCCTTTACGCTGAAATATTTTTTTTCTATTATCTATTTAATTTGGCTATTCACCCTTTACACAGTGATATATTTGTTAATTTTTTTTTCTTTTATCTTTAATTTGTCTATTTCCCTTTTATTCACACACAGTGAAATATTTTTTTAACTGTTTTCTGTTTAATTTGGCTATTCACCCTTTACACAGTGAAATATTTGTTAATTTTTTTTTCTTTTATCTTTAATTTGTCTATTTCCTTTTATTCACACACAGTGAAATATTTTTAACTGTTTTCTGTTTAATTTGGCTATTCACCCTTTACACAGTGAAATATTTGTTAATTTTTTTTTTTTATCTTTAATTTGTCTATTTCCCTTTTATTCACACACAGTGAAATATTTTTTTTAACTGTTTTCTGTTTAATTTAGCTATTCACCCTTTACACAGTGAAATATTTGTTAATTTTTTTTTCTTTTATCTTTAATTTGTCTATTTCCCTTTTATTCACACACAGTGAAATATTTTTTTAACTGTTTTCTGTTTAATATGGCTATTTACCCTTTACACAGTGAAATATTTGTTAATTTTTTTCTTTTATCTTTAATTTGTCTATTTCCCTTTTATTCACACACAGTGAAATATTTTTTTAACTGTTTTCTGTTTAATTTGGCTATTCACCCTTTACACAGTGAAATATTTGTTAATTTTTTTTTTTTTTATCTTTAATTTGTCTATTTCCCTTTTATTCACACACAGTGAAATATTTTTTTAACTGTTTTCTGTTTAATTTGGCTATTTACCCTTTACACAGTGAAATATTTTTTAACTGTTTTCTGTTAACTGTTTAATTTGGCTATTCACCCTTTACACAGTGAAATATTTGTTAATTTTTTTTTCTTTTATCTTTAATTTGTCTATTTCCCTTTTATTCACACACAGAGAAATATTTTTTAACTGTTTTCTGTTTAATTTGGCTATTTACCCTTTACACAGTGAAATATTTTTTGAACTGTTTTCTGTTAACTGTTTAATTTGGCTATTCACCCTTTACACAGTGAAATGTTTAATTTTTTTTTTGATATTTATTTAATTCACTTTTTACACAATGAAATATTTTTTAATTTTTTTTTCTGTTATCGGTTTAATTTCGCTATTCACTTTTTACACAGTGAAAAGTTTTATAACTTTTTTTCTGTTGTTTAATTTGGCTATTTATTCTTTACTCAGTGAAATATTTTTTAATTTTTAATATTTTTTTGTGAGACGTGAAATAGTAATTTTATGGTGCATTTTTATTTTTTGTTGTTGTTGTTGTTTCTTAATTTTTTACACGAGCCCATATGGACTGTTTGAAGGGGAAGGAAGCAGCTTCTGTTGTGATGGAGCACCCGTAGGTAGAAGCCTGACTTTTGCTCCGTGACGCTCTTAATTTTTTGTTATTTACCTACGGCAATTCACTTTTTACACAAACATCCATGGCACCGCCGGGATTTTAACCCGAAACCTTTTTCTGTTAGCGCCAGAGCGCTAACACTCGGCCATTTTTACACAGTCCCAAAAGTTTGCCAACGGCACTGTTGTTTCCCATTTGGTCTTTACCCAGTGAAATACCGCGCGCCAATGATGCTTAACTTTTGATATTTTTTGTGAGACGTGAAATAGTAATTTTATGGTGCATTTTTATTTTTTCAGAGATATTTACAAAACCTTCAACTGCTTTAATACTTTTTATTGTTTATTGCACGTTATTATGGAGCACTACATTAATTGATAATATAGCATGTTAAATGGTATTAAGTGGTTTATAGAAGATTTATATTAAATAATTATGGTGATTTAATTCCTTATTTTTCAAATATCTATTATTTTCTCTTCTTTAGGTGTGCCACTGTAAGATACTGATGTTAATAACATAATAAATAATGTATTATTTATTAGTTGATTTATAAATGTATTAACACAAGGCAAAAAAATTCTTATAAACTTCTATTATGCCATTAAAATGAATAACATTTTCGATATTTTGCGTTTCAAGAATGATTTTATCAAACAGATATTTTATATTTGAGCTCTTTTATTATTTTATGTATCTATTAGTCGAAGTGACATATCCATGAATTCATTTATTTTTATAACTTAAATTTTACTTAAAAAGAGATTGATAGAAAAGAAAAAAAAAGTTTATATGAAATAGATTTATAGAAAAGAAATAAAATTTATCTGAAATATATTGCAAATGAATAATCTTTTATTTAATTGATAGACTTTTAATAATAAATATTAATAGAAACAGCATGTTAAAGAGCAAATGTCATATCTCACAAATAATTTTTTCTATTTTTTTGCATTGAAATTAAAAGTCATAATTATCTTATTTAAATGTCAACGCAGTGTCAAAAATCAAATGTCAACGCAAGCTGTGGAATCAAATGCAAAATCTCTCATTGTCTGTCATACATATTTGTATCACTTTCCTATGTCTCTGTAACAAAATGAAAGCACGCTGAAATTTTCTCTATTGTTTCAACTAAATTAAAGCAGGTGGTGAAACAGCCATGTGTTTCCAGCAAAACAGTCAGAATTTACTATCTGACAGCAAACATTAGAATCGACTTCTCTTTTCCATTGTGTGATTTACATCTGTAATTGCATCAACCTAATTGTTTCTTCAGATTTTAAATAAACATTATATGGGGCTTGTTAGCCGAGTGGCTAGCTCTTTGGTACTTGGTACCACAGGTATCGGGTTCGAATCCCGGCTGTGCCATGGATGTTTGCAGTGGCTCGGAATCCACTTTATACCGTCGGTACCGGACCTAATAAGATCGTAGAACGTTGTGGGGGTATTGTTACTCGCGTCGGTGGTATATTTTCAAGCGACACGTGCTCCCTATGTGGTGCTAAATGAGTAGCAGCTGTGCTGCCCTTTCTTATGGCATAAAGATTAACAGCTGCATTAGAACAATAGATAAACATTATTTTCAGTGTATAATTTTAGTAGTCATTTTTCTATTTCAATATTTCACCCGCAATATGGCAAAATCGCCGAATAGGGTCCGTTGGGATTTGGCATCAAAAATTCTTTTCGCCAAAGTGCGTCAAGTAACGGTTTGCGATTTTAAGTGAAGTGAATTGCAAACAGTGCAAGAAACACGGGTTACCACATTTGGCTCCACAAAAAGTCGCCAAGTCTCGAAGGTCCCTATTTTGCGATTTCGCCAACAATATTTCCGAGAACCCAAATTTTCCTCTTAATTCTAATGCAAAACTGGAATCGGTTAATACTCTAAAACTTTTATCTGATGACATCAAATCTTTATATATTCATTACATTTTTAAGCGTAGTAAATTGAGATTTGTTTTTGGAACTTCCATCATTTTAGATTTTAATTATACATTGTATAAATATTGTAAATTAACGTGTTGTCACATAATTAGTATTTATAACAATGCGGTAACTGAGAACGACTTGAAGAAATTGATACATAGAGACATCTAGTTGATTATATAGATAATTGATGGCGACAATTGATTAATTTATGACTTTATTAACTTGTAGCTATTGAACTGCTGAGATAATTTTAAATCATGCATTAAAAGTTATTGTAATATTGTACTGTCGGACATTTCCTTTTTCATGACATTTTGTTATTATTTTCAATTTGAAATGCATTTTTTGATAAAAATTTGAAATGTAATAAGAGTAAGAAATACGCAGCCAAAAATTCAGCAGTCAATTAATTTCTGTTTTTCGGAAAATTTTGGAACTCGGAGAAATGAACAAATGAATAATACGAGATATACTAGAAACAAGCTATCAATTCACAAATTAAAATTTATTAATTTTTAAAAAAATTTTTTTCCATAATATCTAATAAAATTGATTTAAAAGAAATAATTTAAGACATTAAAATTGCACAAGAATAAAAGTTACATAATACTCTAAAGTAAAATTTGATTATAAAAACAGTTCGTAATTCAGAAAGGTAGAAAAATAAATTTGTAAAAGTATGTTAAGTTTAAATTTAAAAAAAAAAAAAAAAAAAAAAAAAAAAAAAGCTGACAAAATGAAAATTTTTTTGAGACAAAATTTATTTTGATTAAAAATATACGGTAATAAAAAAAATTTTTATGCTTTGAATTTAATTCATCATTTGGAATATATCTGGGATTTTTTAATTTAATGTATCATTTGAAATAAATCTGAGGTTTTTGAATGCAAAATATCGTTTGAAATAAATCTGGGATTTTTGAATTTAATGTATCATTTGAAATAAATCTGAGATTTTTGAATGCAAAATATCGTTTGAAATAAATCTGAGGTTTTTGAATGCAAAATATCATTTGAAATAAATCTGAGGTTTTTGAATGCAAAATATCATTTGAAATAAATCTGGGATTTTTGAATGCAAAATATCATTTGAAATAAATCTGGGATTTTTGAATGCAAAATATCGTTTGAAATAAATCTGGGATTTTTGAATTTAATGAATCATTTTTAAATAAATCTGATTTTTTTGAATGCAAATATCGTTTGAAATAAATCTGGGATTTTTGAATTTAATGTATCATTTGAAATAAATCTGAGGTTTTTGAATGCAAAATATCGTTTGAAATAAATCTGGGATTTTTGAATTTAATGTATCATTTGAAATAAATCTGAGGTTTTTGAATGCAAAATATCGTTTGAAATAAATCTGGGATTTTTGAATTTATCATATCGTTTGAAATAAATCTGAGATTTTTTAAATTTATTACATCGTTTGAAACAAATCTGGAATTTCCAATCTAAGCAAACTAACATTGTTTAAATGACTTTACTAAGCGCTTAATTTAAATAAACAATGAATATTTCGATTAATAAATACTTAATTTAGAGAAAACACTATTATGGAAAATTTAAATACTATTCATTTGTTAAAATGCTGTTCAAAATGCTATTAAATTAATACTTTATTTAAAAAAAGGGCAGAATATTCTGGACAACAATATTTTCATCGAAATCAAAATTTTATAGATTTATTATTATTGAATGGTAATTAGAAGAGAAAGCTTTTCGACGATGACGTAATGACATTGAATAATCTTCTTTGTTCATTAATATAAACTAAACACGATTTATATTCATTCTTATTTTTATTTTTCGCTTTCTATTTTATTTATATCTGGAGTTTTAATATTTAATTAGTTAATTAAATATTAATTAGTTAATTAAATATTAAAACTCCAGATTTTCCTAATTTTATTAATTATTTATTATCTGATTTTATTAATTTTTAAACGATGTATTTGAATTTAATACATCGTTTGGAATAAATCTGGGATTTTTGAATTTAATATATCGTTTGGAATAAATCTGGGATTTTTGAATTTAATACATCGTTTGAAATAAATCTGGGATTTTTGAATGTAATATATCGTTTGGAATAAATCTGGGATTTTTGAATTTAATATATCGTTTGAAATAAATCTGGGATTTTTGAATTTAATATATCGTTCGGAATAATTCTGGAATTTTTTAATGTAATATGCCGTTTGGTATAATTCTGGAATTTTCAGTCTAAGCAAAATAACATTGTTTAAATGGCTTTACTAAACGCTTAATTTAAATAAACAGTGATAACTTCAATTATTAAATACTTCATTTGGAAAACACTATTATGAAAATTTTAAATACCATTTATTTGTTAAAATGATGTTCAAAATGCTGTTAAAATAATACTTTTTTGACAAAAAAAAAAAAATGGCAGAATATTCTGGACACCAGAAAAGTTTACATCGGATCAAAATTTTAAGGATTTATTATTGTTGAATTCTAATTAGAAGAGAAAGCCTTTCGACGATGACGTAATGACATTGAACCATCTTCTTTGTTCATTAATATAAACTAAACACGATTTATATTATTTATATTCTTATTTTTATTTCTCGATTTGTATTTCATTTATATTCTAATTTAAAATGGTTCTCAAATGCTTAATTATGATCAAAACGGAATTCAAATCAAATACAACGGTAGTGCATTCATTTAATCATTAAAAACATTAAAAATTTATGTTTCTTTATTACGGAAGAAAATGGTTGAAATAGATACAGAAGAAAAACTGGGTTGGAATTCATTTCTAATGAGATGAGGTTTGATACATAGAAAGAAGTATGCAGTACTTTATCTTCTTAGAAGAAAGAAGTAAGAGAACTTGGTAATGAAAGTCTAAATGCTCTTTGAAATATTTAATACTATGCATAGGTTGGAGTAGGATTTTTTATACCAAAGATTAGTAATAAAAATAGCAAAATAGCTTAAATTTTTAAATGTAATTGAATAAACCATACAAATTGATAATCTAAAAATAACAGTCAATGAAATATATTGTTGAGAGTAATATTTCAGACTCTTAATTGCCACATAAAAATAATTTTTTTTAATAAATGTACAATTTATGAGAATACTGAGCTTAAAAGGTGGACTATTTTATTTTGTGTTAACAATTTAATATTTAAGAAATGAAATTAAACAAAAAAAATATATGAATGCTTGGTTTTATTAGTGAATCACTATTTTGAATCATAAAAATTAAAAAAATCTGAAATTATGATATAAAGAGTTTAAATGAAAATATCATTTGAAAATAAATCTGCAAGTTGTTTATGAAGATAAATACATTAAATCTATCAAAATGATTGTTTTTAAATTTTACTATATAATTTTTAATGAATGGAATTAAACAAAAAAATGTGAATGCTTGATTGCTTTTTTAATGAAACTATATTTTGAACCATAAGAATTAAAAGACCTGAAATATATCGTTTTTTGAATTTAATATATCGTTAGAAATATATTTGGGATTTCCGAATTTAATATATCGTTTGAAATAAATCTGGGATTTTTATATTTAATACATCGTTTGAAATAAATCTGGGATTTTTATATTTAATACATCGTTTGAAATAAATCTGGGATTTTTGTATTTAATACATCGTTTGAAATAAATCTGGGATTTTTGAATTTAATACATCGTTTGAAATAAATCTGGGATTTTTGAATTTAATACATCGTTTGGAATAAATCTGGGATTTTTGAATTTAATATATCGTTTGGAATAAATCTGGGATTTTTGAATTTAATAAATCGTTTGGAATAAATCTGGGATTTTTGTATTTAATATATCGTTTGAAATAAATCTGGGATTTTTGAATTTAATACATCGTTTGGAATAAATCTGGGATTTTTGAATTTAATACATCGTTTGGAATAAATCTGGGATTTTTGAATTTAATATATCGTTCGGAATAATTCTGGAATTTTTTAATGTAATATGCCGTTTGGTATAATTCTGGAATTTTCAGTCTAAGCAAAATAACATTGTTTAAATGGCTTTACTAAACGCTTAATTTAAATAAACAATGATAACTTCAATTATTAAATACTTCATTTAGAAAACACTATTATGAAAATTTTAAATACAATTTATTTGTTAAAATGATGTTCAAAATGCTATTAAAATAATACTTTTTTGACAAAAAAATGGCAGAATATTCTGGACACCAGAAACGTTTACATGGAATCAAAATTTTAAGGATTTATTATTGTTGAATTCTAATTAGAAGAGAAAGCCTTTCGACGATGACGTAATGGCATTGAACCATCTTCTTTGTTCATTAATATAAACTAAACACGATTGATATTCATTCTTATTTTTATTTTTGTTTCTCGATTTGTATTTCATTTATATTCTAATTCAAAATGGTTCTCAGATGCTTAATTACGATCAAAACGGAATTCAAATCAAATACAACGGTAGTGCATTCTTTTAATCATTAAGAATATTAAAAATTTATGTTTCTTTATTACGGAAGAAAATGGCTGAAATAGATACAGAAGAAAAACTGGGTTGGAATTCATTTCTAATGAGATGAGGTTTGATACATAGAAAGAAGTATGCAGTACTTTATCTTCTTAGAAGAAAGAAGTAAGAGAACTTGGTAATGAAAGTCTAAATGCTCTTTGAAATATTTAATACTATGCATAGGTTGGAGTAGGATTTTTTATACCAAAGATTAGTAATAAAAATAGCAAAATAGCTTAAATTTTTAAATGTAATTGAATAAACCATACAAATTGATAATCTAAAAATAACAGTCAATGAAATATATTGTTGAGAGTAATATTTCAGACTCTTAATTGCCACATAAAAATAATTTTTTTAATAAATGTACAATTTATGAGAATACTGAGCTTAAAAGGTGGACTATTTTATTTTGTGTTAACAATTTAATATTTAAGAAATGAAATTAAACAAAAAAAATATATGAATGCTTGGTTTTATTAGTGAATCACTATTTTGAATCATAAAAATTAAAAAAATCTGAAATTATGATATAAAGAGTTTAAGGATGAAGATAAATACATTAAATCTATCAAAATGATTGTTTTTAAATTTTACTATATAATTTTTAATGAATGGAATTAAACAAAAAAATGTGAATGCTTGATTGCTTTTGCCTGAAATATATCGTTTTTTGAATTGAATATATCGTTAGAAATATATTTGGGATTTCCGAATTTAATATATCGTTTGAAATAAATCTGGGATTTTTATATTTAATACATCGTTTGAAATAAATCTGGGATTTTTATATTTAATACATCGTTTGAAATAAATCTGGGATTTTTGTATTTAATACATCGTTTGAAATAAATCTGGGATTTTTGTAATTAATACATCGTTTGAAATAAATCTGGGATTTTTGTATTTAAATATGATACATCGTTTGAAATAAATCTGGGATTTTTGTATTTAATACATCGTTTGAAATAAATCTGGGATTTTTGTATTTAATATATCGTTTGAAATAAATCTGGGATTTTTGTATTTAATATATCGTTCGAATTAAATCTGGAATTTTTGAATTTAATAAATCGTTTGAGATCATCCTGGGATTTTTAATTTAAGATATCATTTGGAATAATTCTGGAATTGTTGAATGCAATATATCGTTCGAAATAAATCTGGGATTTTTTAATGTAACATATCGCTTAAAATAAATATGGGATTTTTGAATTTAAAGTATCGTTAGAAATAAATCTGATATTTTCAATCTAAGCCAAATAAATCTTAATTAAGCGCTTAATTTAAATAATGAAAACTTCAATTGTTAAATACTTCATTAAATGAAAACACTGTTATTGAAATTTTAAATATAATTTATTTGTTGAAATGTTAATCAAAGTGCTACTAAGATAATACTTTATCGTTAAAAAGAATGACAGAATATTTTGGACTGCAGAAACATTTTCATGGAATCAAAATTTTAACATTTATTATCCTTGAATTCTAATTAGAAGATAAAGCTGTTCGACGATGACGTAATGACGTTGAACAATCTTCTTTGCTCATTAATATAAACTAATCTCGATTTATATTATTTATATTCTTATTTTTATTTTTCGCTTTGTATTTTATTTATATCTGTAGTTTTAATATTTAATTAGTATTTAAATATTAAAACTCCAGATTTTCTTAATTTTATTATTAATTAATTATTTATCATCTGATTTTATTAATTTTAAACGATGTATTTGAATTTAATTTATCGTTTGAAATAAATCTGGGATTTTTGAATTTAATATATCGTTTGGAATAAATCTGGGATTTTAACATAATATGTCGTTTGAAATAAATCTGGGATTTTTGAATTTAATACATCGTTTGAAATAAATCTGGGATTTTTGTATTTAATACATCGTTTGGAATAAATCTGGGATTTTAACATAATATGTCGCTTGAAATAAATCTGGGATTTTTAATGCAAGCAAAATAACATTGTTTAAATGGCTTTACTAAGCTCTAAATTTAAATAAAGAATGAAAGTTTTGATTATAAATACTTCATTTAGAGAAAATACTATTATGAAAATTTTAAATACAACTCATTTGTTGAAATGTTGTTCAAAATGTTATTAAGATAATACTTTACTGAAGAGAGAAAAATGGCAGAATATTCTGGACACCAGAAACGTTTACATGGAATCAAATTTTAAGGATTTATTATTGTTGAATTCTAATTAGAAGAGAAAGCTTTTCGACGATGACGTAATGACGTTATTCTTATCTTTATTTTTCGATTTGTATTTAATTTATATCTAATTCAAAATGGTTCTCAAATGCTTAATTATGATCAAAGACATTAAAAAATTATGCTCATTTATTTCGGGAGAAACAGATTGAAATAGACACAGAAGAAAATCTGGGTTGAAATTAATTTCTAATGAGATGAGTTTTGATGAATAGAAAGAGGGCTTTTTAAAAATGCAGTACTTGATCTTCTTAGAAGAAAGAAATATGAGAACTTGTCAATGAAAGTCTAAATGCTCTTTGAAATATTTAATACTATGCATAGGTTGGAGTAGGATTTTTTATACCAAAGATTAGTAATAAAAAGGAAAATAGATTAAATTTTTAAATGTAATTTTAAATGAATATAAAACATATAATTGGATAACCTAAAAATAAAAGTTCTTGTTGAGACTAATATAAGACTCTTAATTGCCACATAAAAATAATTTCTTCATAAATATACAATTTATCAAGATATCGAGCTTAAAAAGTGGACTATTTTATTTTGTGTTAACAATTTAATATTTAATGAAGAGAATTAAACAAAAACCAAAAAAAAAAATGGAAATGCTTGATTGCTTTTTTAATGAATCACTATTTTGAACCATAAAAATCAAGACCTGAAATTATGATATAAAGAATTTAATGAAAACTAAATTCTAATTAATTAAGCCTAATTATAATTTAATTAATCATTTAATCTAATAAAAATGATTTTTTTGAATTTTACTATATAATATTTAATGAATGGAATTAAACAAAAAAAATGAGAATGCTTAATTGTTGTTTTAATGAATCAGTATTTTGAACCATAAAAATGAAAAGACCTGAAATTATATTATAAAACTTGAAAAAAAAAATAAATAAATAAATCTATTAAAATGATTGTTTTTCAGTTTTACTATATAATATTTAATGAATGGAATTAAACAGAAAAATAAAAAAAAAACTGAGAATGCTTAATTGCTGTTTTAAGGAATCAGTATTTTAAACCATAAAAATGAAAAGACCTGAAATTATATTATAAAAATTGAAAAAAAAAAAATATATTAAATCTATTAAAGTGATTGTTTTTCAATTTTACTATATAATATTTAATGAATGGAATTAAACAAAAAAATGGGAATGTTTGATTACTTTTTAATGATTCATTATTTTGAACTATAAAAATTAAAAGACTTGAAATTATAATAAAAAGCGTTTAAGGTTGAAAATAAATATATTATTAAATTTGTTAGAAATAATTGTTTTTCGATTTTACTGTATAATATTTAATGAATGGAATTAAACCAAAAAAAAAAATGGGAATGCTTGATTGCTTTTTTTAATGAATCACTATTTTGAAACATAAAAATTAAAAGACTTGGAATTATGGTATAAAGAGTTTAAGTTGAAGATAAATACATTAAATCTATTAAAAATAATTGTTTTTCAATTTTACTATATAATATTTAATGAACCTTTGGTACCTCAGGCAGGGGCCTGAATAGTCAGGTTTCGAGTTCGAGTCCCAGCGGTGCCATGGATTCGGAATATACTTTATATCATTGGTCCCGGTCTTTCATGATCGTAGAGCGTTGCGGGTGTAGTGTTACTCCGTGTCCGTAGCTTATCTTCAAGCTACACGCACTTTCTGGGTAGTGCTAAGTGAGTAAAGTCGGAGCAGCCAGTTAAAAAAGTGTTTGCCATCTGCATTAGAAAAAAAAATGGTACCTCAGGCTATCGGTTCAAATTCTGGTGGTGGCATGGATGTTTGTTAGTGATTCAGAATTCAATTTAAACTTAAAGTCCCGGTCTAATTAGCCCAAAGTGTACACAAAATGATCGTAGAGCGACAGACCAAACCAATCTGTTCTGATGGAGCACCCGTAGGCAGAAGTCTGACTTCTGCTCCGTATCACTGAAGAAGGAGATCAGTGACATCCGGGAGGACTTTTAAGGGGAACTACCCCGCATTTGCGTATGAGAGAAAACCCGGAAAACCCCACCAGGTAGTCCGAGTCACGAGGCAAGATGCTGAACATTACAAACACTATCGAGTTTAATCGTTTTTCGAAACAATGTCCACAACAAAGCCGCTAGGGGTTTGAACCTCCGCTGTAATGCTCACCTGCGGCGCACAGTGCCAATGAGTCACATTATCAATTATGTCTACATAATCATTCCACTCCACAACATCATCTTCTATATTTTCTTCTTCATTATCGCTTATATTATCATTCATATTAGCTAAAATCATCTGTTTCTAACATAATATTTTCTGTTCCCTTTTTTTTTTTTTTTTGAAATCCATATTATATTTACGACAATAAAATAAATAAAATAATATTAATAAAAACACTTCTAAACTAATTATTCCCTTACCTCTCAGATTATCATTGTCTTAGTAGAAACACAAATTATAACTATGGTACTAAACAACAAATTAAATATTAGCGAAATATTTCTAAAAAACTTACACTTAAGGGTATCGTGGGTGAAAAAACATCTCAGATCAATTATCCTTTTTGAGCAGCTAACGATGTGCATAACAAAAGTGAATTTTTTTGTGATAACAGTATACCTACTAACGCCATAAATAATTATAGGAAAAATCAGTGTTACCAGCAATTAGGTTTTTTAATAACAATATTAGAAAAACCATTTACAAGGGGTGATGTTTTATTCATGATATATTTTAAGGGTTAAATAAGGTGGATTTAAATACATTAAAAGTAAAGATAAACTTCTGCTGTCAGTTTTTAAAGAAAAAAAATAAACTGTTTTGGTACAAAAATGTGTATAATGTAAAGAAATAACTGGAAATAATGTAGGCTTTGTTAACGAAAAAAAAAAAAAAAAAACTGCTTCAGGTCTGAATTCACACGGTAGCATGGATGTTTGTGAGGGGTTCAGAATCCTCGTTAAACTGTAGGTTCAAATCTAATTAAACAAAAGTTTGCAAAAACGATCTTTAGGGCGATAGACCAAACCAATTTATTTTGAGAGACGCTCTTTAGGTAGAAGACTAACTTCTGATCTGTGACGCTGAGGAAGGAGGGCAGTGACTTCCAGGAGGACTTTTAGGTGGAACTACCACGCATTTGTGTATTGTATGGGAGAAAACCAGGAAAACTCCCACCGAGTAGTCCGGCTAATTAGGCAAGATGCTGAACATCACAAACGTCACCGAGTCTCCTCGTCTTTTGAAACAATGTTTACAAGAAAGTCGCCAGTCGCCAAACATCAGCCTTGATGCTCACCCACGGCACACGTTGCCTCTGAGCCATGTTTCTACCATGCCATTATCAATTAAGTCTACATAATCATTCTCTACATCATCATCTTCTTCATTATCTTTCATATTGTCATCATAATTTCTAAAATCATCCGTTTCTAACATAATTTTTTGCATTCTATCTTTTTTTGTGAATGCCATACTATAAAATTATCTTTACGGCAATAAAATAAAATGAATAAAAGTATTTCTATAATAATTATTAGAGAGCTACCATGGTGTTCATTAAAGCACATATTATTTTTTAGCTTAGAGCTCTTTTTCTACGAATTGAGATTTGTTGAGGGAGCTCATCCTCATATGACATGAAAGTATTACACGAAAACTTTTACGATTACTGGAACGGATGATATGCATTTCTTCATCAATTAAAATTTCATCACTTTTCCCATGCCATTATCAATTAAATCTACATAATCATTCTCCAAATTATCGTCTTCTACTTTGTTTTCTTCATTATCGCTAATATTGCCGTCACAATCGCTAATCTCATCTGTTTCTAACATAATTTATTCCAATTCATCTTTTATTGGGAACACCATACTATAAAATTATCTTTAAAGCAATAAAATAAATAAAAAAAATAAATAAAAAGATTTCTAAAATAATTATTTTCTTTCCTCTCAATATATAATTGTCTTACTAGAAACACAAATTATAACTGTGGTACTAAATAATAAATTAAACCTTCACATATTTTTAAAAAACTCACACTTAAAGGAATCGTGGGTGAAAAACCATCTCAGATCAATTATCCTTTTTGTGCAGCTAACGATGTGCATAACAAAAGTGAATTTTTTTGTGATAACGGCCTCCCTACTAACGCTATAAATAATTACAGGAAACATAAGTGTTACCAGCAATTAGGTTTCTTTAATAATAATATTAGAAAAGCCATTTACAATGGGTGATTTTTTTTATTCGTGATACCTTTTAGGGGTTACGTACGGTGGATTTAAAAACCTTAAAAGTATACTTAGATAAATTTTTGCTGTCAGTTTTTAAAGAAAAAAAACTTTGGTTCGAAAAATGTGTATAGAAATAACCGGGAATAATGTAAACTTAGTTAAAAAAAAAAGTGAAACCTTAAGCTAGATACCAGATGTTGAAATTAAATTAAATTTACTTAAATTTTTTTTTCAAGTTTATTCTAAATTAAATAAATTAATGGATAATTTTTCACCCATGATTTTTTTAAGGGTTAAATATGGGTGGATTTAAGCAGATAAAGTGCAGATAAATTTCAGCTGTCAGGTTTTTTAAAGAAAAAAAAACTGTTTTGGTACAAAAATGTGTATAATGTAAAGAAATTACTGGAAGTAACGTAGGCTTTATATGGGGCCTGATGGCCGAATGGCTAGAGCTCTGGCGTTCCGTACCACTGGTATTGGGTTCAAATCCCGGCTTTGCCCATGGGTGTTTTAGTGGTTCGGAATCCACTTTAAGCCGTAGGTCCCGCTCCTAATAGGATCGTAGAGCGCTGCGGGGGCGTTGTTACTCCGCGTCCGTGGCTTACCATCAAGTTACTCGCGCCTCCTGGGTAGTGCAAAGTGAGTAACATCGGTGCAGCCCTTATGGCGAAAGATCATGGTCTATTTGCCAGCTGCATTAAAAAAAAAAAAAAAACGTAGGCCTTTATAAACGAAAAAGTGAAATTGTTGGTTAGATACCAGAATTCGAAATTAAATTAAATTTACTTAAATTTTGATTTTTTTAAAAAGTTTATTTCGAATTAAATAAATTAATAAATGTGTTCTTAAAATTTCAAATAAAGTGTGTAAAAACAGTTGAAGTTACTTTGAAGTTTTTTTTAAGTTACTTTTATTAGGTTTGGTTTGTTGCTCTATGGTCAGTTTGCACACATTAGACTAATTAGACCGGGACCCACAGTTTAACGTGGATTCCGAACCACCAACAAACATCCATAACACCACCAGGATTCGAACATAAAGCCTATTTTTATTAGGAAAAATGATTTGATACTTTATTGTTCGGTTGATTCCTATTTTTTAACATTTATATTTTACTTTAATATTTTATAATAATGCTGTAATTCCTAAAATAGGGGCCTGATGGCCAAGTGACTAGGTCTCTGGCGCTCTTTGCTACAGGTTTTGGGTTAGAGTCCTGGTGGTACCATGGATGTTTGTAGCGGTTCGGAATTCATTTTAAACCGCAGGTCACGGTCTAATATGATCTTAGGGCGTAGGGGTGACAACCCTACCCAGTAAAAAGATAACATCTCCTGTCTCGAAATCTACCAGTAGGCAAACGGCCTTGGCCCAACATGGGGCTATTGTGCATTGATGATGATGAGGTATTCATAGGGCCTGATGGCCGAGTGACAAGCGCTCGGTGACATAGATTTGGGTTCGAGTCCCGGCGGTGCCGTTTGTGTTTGTAGTGGTTCGGAACCCACTTTAAACCATTGGTCCCGGTCTAATATGATCATAGAGCATTGTGTGTAGAGCGAGTGGCGGTGCCGTTTGTGTTTGTAGGGCTGAATAAAACCATTTGTCCCGGTCTAATATGATCATAGAGCATTGTGTGTAGGGCTGATAACCCTACTTCGTAAAAGGATAAGATCTCCCATCTTGAAATCTGCCAATAGGCAGACGGCTTTGGCCCACCATGGGGCTGTTGTGCCTCTGATGATGATGATTCTTATAATTATTCAGTCACCAATGTTTTTTCTGATATCCCCTGTTTTTTTTAGTTCTAGTCATAAATTTAAATAAAATTTGAAATCATACTAGAAGAAAATGTTTTTAATCCAGAAATTCAGTTAAATAATCCTTATTCTTATTTTAAAAGTTCTATTTCAACTTTTTAAATTTCTTAAATAGTTCTACAAATTTTTAAACTGAAAACTTAATTCATATATTTTAATAAAACTGAATCGAAATTTTTATGCAAATCTTTATTGAAGTTAGTTTACATTAAAATAAAAAAAATATATGTCTTTTGAAGGCCAAAATCATTATAAAACTTCATTTATAATACAATTTTATTTTATTTTATATTTATCCGACAAAAATAGAGTAAAGTATAAAATGTCCGCGACATAATTATTTTTTCTATTTCTTAGATATACCTGTAAAGAATTTTACTCAAAATTAAAGAAGGTTTTTTTTTTTTCATTTGCGAGGTACGTTTTTCAAAAAATCTTTGTTTAATATTTTGCAAGGTCTTTTCGCTTATTTGCAAATATTCTCAGCCATCTTTTAAATTATTGATTCATTGGATTTTTTTATAAAAGATTTAAAAAAATATGCGATGTAAGAGAAGAAAGATGCAGTAAAGGAAAGCTGTTTTAAATAATGGTGAATTTTTTCGGAATATTTGGTGACTCTGCAGAAAAATTCATACGCAAATTGTTTAAGGAAACACTTCATAGTCGTCGGAAAAAAAGTTACGTTCAGCATAATTTGATTTTTTAAAAAAAAGAAGCGTAAAATTTTTTTTAGATAAAGTAACAATAATAAAAATCTATTATTTAGAAATGGTTTAAAGCTATAAGAAAAAAAAAAACTAATATTTTTATTTTTAATTTTTTATTATAAGTATATAATTGAATTTAATTTAATAAATATTTTCGAAAGATTGTTCCTGTTATCGAAATTTAGCAAATATTTTGTAGAATTTAAAAAATAATTTTAGGTTTAATTCTTAATAATAGCGTATTTTTTTTTAAAACACATTTTCAAAATTGAATTCATCAAAATCGAATTTCAAAATTGAATCAACATTTTGAAAATTCGATTGTCACTGGGTTGAAATTCTTGAGGCAGAGGTTGGAGAACATGCAGCTTTATTTATATAAGCACAAACACCGCACACATACAATATTAAACGCATTTAATGACAGATAATTATAGATTCGTGGAAGGATTCCACTTCTAAGCCGAAAACCCGTTACTTAGGTACGCGTTGGATGCTCGAAATCTCTCTCTTGGTGAGAGAGATCTGGATGTCCAGTTGGCTAGC
The DNA here is from genome assembly GCA_021605075.1 of Caerostris darwini. Classification (NCBI taxonomy): domain Eukaryota; kingdom Metazoa; phylum Arthropoda; class Arachnida; order Araneae; family Araneidae; genus Caerostris; species Caerostris darwini. Next base: position 118,370 of record BPLQ01004061.1, on the reverse strand, counting down.
GCTCTGGCCTTTGGTACCACATTCTTCAGGTTCGAATTCTGGCGGTGGTATGGATGTTTTTAGTGGTTTGGAATCTACATTAAAAAGTAGGTCTTGGTCTAATATGATCGTAAAGTGTTGGCATAGGGCTGATAACCCTACCCCGTAAAAATATAACAACCCCTATCCTAAAATATGCAGATGACCTTGCCCACCATGGGGCTGTTGCGCCACTGATAATGATGATAATTGTTAGAATTATTGAGTCCCCAATAGGTTTTTTTTTTTTTTGAAATCGCTTATTTTTTAAAATTTTAGTCATAAATATTCAACAAAATTTGAAATCGTACTAAAAGAATCGTTTTTAATCCAAAAATTCAGTGAAATAATCCATATTCCCATTTTATAAAGTTCATATATCTGTTTCAACGTCCTAAATTTTTGAAATAGTTCTTTAAATTTTTAAACTAAAATTTTAATTCATACATTTTAATAAGGCTGAATCGAAATTTTAATTTCAAGAAAAAAAAAAAAAAAAAATAAAAAAAAAAAAAAAATTGCAAATCTTTATTGAAGTTAACTTAAGTTAAAATAAAAAATATTTCTTTTGAAAGCCCAAACCATTGGATTTCTTTTATTATAGAATAATTTTCATTTATTTTATTTTATATTTATTCGATAAAAATAAACAAAAGTATAAAATGTTAGTGACATAATTGTTTTTTCGATTTCTTAGATATACCTATAAAGATAACAATTTTTACTAAAAATTAAAGAAATATATTTTTTTTTCATTTTCAAGGTTTTTTTTTTTTTTGTTGTTGTCATGACATTATTCAAAAAATCTTGTTTAATCTTTTTTCAAGGTCTTTTCGCTTTTTCGAAATATTCTCAGAAGCCTTTTAAATTATTGATTTATTGGATTAAAAAAAAAGATTTTTAGAATATGCGATGTAAGAGAAAATGTAGTAAGAAATTTTTAAATCTACGAAAGATGTTTGAAATAATGCTGGATTTTTCAGAATATGTGGCTATGTCGCAGAAAAATTCATACGCAAATTGCTTAAGGAAACACTACATAGTCGTCAAAAAATGTAATTTACGTTCAGCATAATTTAATTTTTTTAAAAGAAGCATACATTTTGATAGGTTAAAAATAATCATAAAGTTCTTTTCTTACTAATATCGTATTTTTTTTAAAACACACTTGAAAAATCCAAACATTGTAGTGTGCAGGTTGGGCAATGATTATGTCATTGGGTTGAAATACTTGAGACACAGGTTGGTCTAGGGTTCATTTTGTGCACACCTTAGGCTAGTTAGACTCTGACCTACAGTTTAACGTGGATTCCGAATCTATACAAACATTCCTGCCTCCCCAGATTCGAACCTAAAGCCTACTTTTAATGGAAAAAAAAGATTTGCTTTCTAAATAATTTACTATTTGGTTAATTCCTATTTTTTAACATTTATATTTTACATGAATATTTAATTACACAGTGATTCGTTAAAGAATGGCCTCATGGTAGAGTGACTAGCTCTCTGTCGCTTAGTACCACAGGTTTCGAGTTCGAGTCTCGGAGGAACCGTGGATGTTTGTAGTGGTTCGGAATCCACTTTAAGCCGTAGGGCCAATATGTTAATAGAGCGTTTGACGTACGGCTGACGGCCTTATCCCGTAAAACGATAATATATCCTGGCTCGAAATCTGCGGCCACCATGGGGCTGTTGCGCCACTGATGATGATGAGGTATTCATGGAGTCTAATGGCCGAGTGACTAGTTCTCAATGCCACAGGTTTCGGATTCGTGTCCTAATGACTATAGAGCGTTGAGATTAGGGCTGACAACCCTAACCCGTTAAAAGAAAACATCTCCTGACTCAAAATCTGCTAGTAGGCAGACGGCCTTGGAGCACCATGGACTGTTGTACCACTGATAATGGTGATTCTTAAAAGTATTCAGTTACCTTTTAGTTGTCATAAATTTTCAATAAAAATTTTAAACTTTTCTTCAAGAAAATGTTTTTAATCCAAAAATTCAGTGAAATAATTCTTATTCTCATTTTAAAAGTTCATAAATCTATTTCAACTTCTGAAACATTTCTATAAATTTTTAAATTTAAAATTTAATTCATATATTTTAATAAAACTGAATCGATATTTTTCTTCTTAAGGATAAAAAAAAGCAAATACTTTATTGAAGTTAGCTTACATTGAAATAAAAAAATATTTTCCTAGAAGCCCACAATCATTAAAAAATTTCATTTATTATCGAATAATTTTTATTTTTATTTTATACTTATCCGATAAAAATAGAGAAATGCATAAAATGTTAGTGACATAATTGATAAGAATTTTTACTCATAATTAAAGAATTGTTTTTTTTTTTTTTTTGCGACGTTTCTTTTTTTTTTTCGTTGTCAAGACATTATTCAAAAATCTGTGTTTAATCTTTTTTCAAGGTCTTTTCGCTTATTTGGAAATATTCTCAGAAGCTTTTTAAATTATTGATTTAATGGATTTTTAAAAAAAAAAAAAGATTTTTATAATACGCGATGTAAGAGAAGATGTAGTAGGAAAATGTTTTTAAATGTAGTAAAGGAAAGATGTTTGAAATAATGTTGAATTTTTCATAATATTTAGTAATGTCGCAGAAAAATTCATACGTAAATTGTTTAAGAAAACACTTCATAGTCGTCAGGAAAAATTTAAATTACTTTCAGCATAATTTGATTTTTTTTTAAAAGAAGCGTAAAAGTTCCTTAGGTAAAAAAAGTAGTATTTAGAGATTGTTTTAGCTATAGGAAAAATCTTTCTACTGTAAGAATGTAATTTAATTTAATAAAATATTTTTGAAAGACTGTTCTAGTTATCGAAATTTAGCAAATATTTTGTAAAATTTAACAAAGTAATTGCAGGTTCTTTTCTTATTAAGCAAATAACGTATTTTCTTTGAAAGACATTTTTAAAATAAATTTTTTTAAGAATGATGAAAATCGTTTATACTTGAGTTTCATCAATGCTCTCTAATATGTTGCGGCTAGGGCCTGAATGGCCGAGTGGCTAGCGCTCTGGCGCTCGGTACTACAGGTTTCCGGTTCGAGTCCCGGCGGTGCCATGGATATTTGTAGTGGTTCGGAATCCACTTTAATCTGTAGGTCCCGGTCAAATAGGATCGTAGAGCGTTGCGGGGGCATTGTTACTCCGCGTTCGTGGCTTATCTTCAAGTTACACGCGCCCCCTGGGTCATGCAAAGTGAGTAAGGCCTGTGCAGTGCTTGCCTTAAGGCATCCAATACCAAGCTGTCTAAGTGTTTGCCAGCTGCATTAGAAAGAAAAAAAAATATACACTCAAGAGCCAAAACATTATAACCACCTGTCAATAACGAGTTGACCCACCTTTGGCGCTCAACTCAGCTTCAACCCGCCTTGGCATGAATTAATACCACCACTTAATATCAATTAAATACCACTTCCACCTGATCACGTGCCTTCCACGTCATCCGGCCGAGTTCATTGCAAAATGTAAGGGTGGTCATAATGTTTTGGCTCTTGAGTATATATTGCTGCTATTGCAAAATTACTTGGGAGATTTAAATGCATGGTTTGCTCATCACCTCTTACCCTATCGTGAATATCATTAAATTCTATTTGCATCAATGGAATTTCTACACGATTAATAAGAAGCTATTGATAAGTTATGTCACTGATCACATTAAAATTTATACCATGCGGGCGTAAGATGGACAAAAAAAAAAAAAAAAAAAAAAAAAAAAAAAAGGAATCACTTCTCAAAAATTTCTAAGAAAATCAGCATTGAAAATTTTAAATGTTGTGACATATCCTCAGTGTCCTGCAGTGCGGGACGGACATCCCGGGAGTAGTCTACTCATGGATGGAGGGAAGTATGGTAGCTTCTGTTCTAATAGAGCACCCGTAGGTAGAAGTCTGACTTCCGCTCCGTGATGCTCTTACAGTCATAGGAGACCTGGAACTACTGCTTAAAGTGGATTCCGAACCACTACAAACATCCATGGCACCGCCGGGACTTGAACCCGAAACCTGTGACACCGAGCGCCAGAGTGCTAGACAGTCGGCTATTCAGGCCCCGAAATTTTAAATGAGTTATACCGTTAAAACGTTACGCTGATAAACGAACAAGTTGCAAGCCAATAGTCTGGACTTGTAGACACTGTTTCAAAAAACGAAGAAACTCGATGGCGTTTGTGATGTTCAATTTTCAGCTACGTTAACAAATTTCAGTTACGTTCAGCATAATTTTATTTTTTTAAAAGTAGCGTAAATGTATTTTTAAGTAAAACACGATACGCAAATGCGGAGTAGTTCCCCTTTAAAGTCCTCTCGGAAGGCACTGCCCTCCTTCCTCAGCGAATCAGAGCGAAGTCAAACTTCTACCTGCGGGTGTTCCATCACAACAGAAGCTTTTCCCTCCATCCATGAGTAGATTACTCGTGGAAATCTATCCCGCTCTGCAGGAAGCTGAAGATTAGGCACACACACACACACACACACACACACACCATTATCATTAGCAACACTTTTAAACTTTTTTTTTCACAGAAGGTACATTTAATTTCGGGTTCGAGCCCCGGCAGTACCATGGATGTTTGTAGTAGTTCGGAATCCACTTTAAGCCGAAGGTTCTGATCTCATATTACCTCATCAGACTTCTCACCTACATCATTCCCGAACTGTAAAGGGTTAACTCAGCTGTTGTGGTTTAGTAGTAGTAGTAGTAGTAGTAGTAGTCCGACTAACGAGGCAAGAGGCTGAACATCACAAACGCCCTCGAGTCTACAACCAAGCCACCAGTGGATTGAACATCTCCCTAATGCCTACCAGCGGCGCGCGTTGCCACTGAGCCACGAGTCGGGCTGAGAATATACGAAGACTGAGAATTTTAATACTTTTAAGACATATTTTGGGAATAACTTATATTATTTTATTAAAAAAATACTTATCATCGTTCAATTTTAGAACAGCGAGTTACGTTAAGAAAAATGGCTTTGCCAGTTAATTTTCTCTACATTTTTGGCAACACTTACACAGGAATTCTAAAAAAAAATTGCAATTTTGACAACTTGTTATTTTTCTGTAGAGATTATAAGATTTCAAAGACTAATTTTTTAAATTTTGCAAACAGTATTAAAGGTCACCCGTCAGACATGTCTATAAAGAGAAAATGTTCATAAAACCTTTTGAAAATAAGTATTGAAATACGAAATACAACGTTGCAATATTTCTGAAATTCTTCCAAGTAAACTATTTACAGAAATATTTAATAAGCAACATCAGAAAATGTGCATTCCTTTTGAAAGGAATAATCATTTTTATTCACACATTCCTTTCAATTTCGCATTTATATAATTTGTTATCCCACTTGGTAGACAGCAATATCTAGACCAAATCCAAGAACCCGTATGGTCTCATGAAATGAGGGAATGCTTCTGTTGTGCTGGGACCCCCCTTAGGTAGAAGTCTGACTTGGATTCGTGTCATTACATAAGGAGAGAAACACCTTCCGAGAGGACTTTTAGGGGGAACTACTCCACATTTCCTTTTCTTCAGAGTTTGATTTAGTTTGTCGCTCTACGGTCATTTTGTGCACACGAGGACTAAACAAAACCGGGATTTGTGGTTTAAAGGGGATTCCGAATCACTAACAGACATCCATGCCAACGCCAGGATTCTAACCTGTAGCCTGTGGTACCAAAGGCCAGAGCACTAGCCATTAGTCTTCCTTATCGTTGGAGAGAAAACCCGGAAAACTCCCTCCAGGTCGCTCGACTCACGAGGCTGAACATCACAAACGCCATCAAGGCTCCTCGTTTTTTGTAACAGTGTCTACAACAAATCCGTCAGCGGATTGAATTTCAGCCTTTCACCAGGGTAGCGCGTTGCCACTGAGCCACGAGTCGGGCTGAGAATATATGAAGACTGAGATTGAAAATAAATTTTTAATAATTTTAAGATACATTTTGTGAATGACTTATTTTATTTTATAAAAAAAATATTTATAATCATTTAATTTGAGAACAGTGAGTTATGATACAAAAAATGTCTTTTTCATTAGTTAATTTGTTCTAAATTTTTGGCAACACTTTTTGGCAATTTTTAAAAAAAATGGAAATTGGAAACTTACTGGTTATGTTTCTTTAGAGATTTTAAGTTCTACATCAGACTAATTTTTTATTTTGCAAGAAGTATTAAAGGTCACCCGATAGACAGTCTAGAGAGAATTTTTATAAAACCTTTTGAAAATAAGTATTGATATACGAAGTACAATGTCGCAATATTTCTGAAATTCTTCCAAGTAAACTATTCACAGAAATATGTAATAAGCAACATCAGAAAATGTGCATTCCTTTAGAAAGAAATACGCATTTAAAAAAAAAAAAACGTTTTTCTGGAATAATTCAACTTTGATAATTCAGTGGAAGAAATCTTTTCCGTTATTTTGACAAAAGTGGCTCAAAATATTCCAATATTGGCTTCTATATATATATCTATATATATTTATGCATTTTGCATGGTTTTCCGACTTTGTGGTGCAAAATTGCAAATCTCGTGTGTTTATGGTGGTTTTTTTTTGTTCGGGTGTTATGAGACTTTTTGGATATTAAAGCCTGTTTTGCGGATTTGTTTATTTTTTTCTCCACTTAAAATCTAATAAAATGAAATCGTCACATGAAATTCACCACATTTTTAATATGAAATCGGAACTTTAACAAACAAACAAATTTTATATCAAAAAAGATTTATATTTTAATAATACGTTTAAAAAATTATAACTTAATTTGTGTAAAACTATTATATAATAACATCGGAAAAATTATAATATTAATTTTATTTTAGAAAATTAGAAATTTGAATAGTCCCGGCGGTGCGTTGGATTTTTTGTAGTAGTTCGAAATCCCCTTTAAATCGTAGATCTCGGTTTAATATGATTTCAGAGCGTTGGACGTAGGACTGATAACCCTATCTCGTAAAAAGAAAACATCTCCCGTCTCGAAATCTGCCAGTAGGCAGACGGTTTTGGCCCACCACGGGACTGTTGCGCCAATGAAAAAAGGAACACGAAATTTAAGGTTTGGCTTATCACTCTACGGTCATTTTTCGCACAGTTTCAGCTAATTAGAGCTGGATCTACAGCTTAATGTGGATTCTGAACCACTAACAAACATCCAAGCCACAACCAGAATTTGAACCTGAAGCCTGTGGCCCAAAGACCAGAGCGCTAGCCATTTCGCTATCAGGCTGCCGTATATTATGGAGAAAACCCGGTGAACTTCCACCAGAGAATCGGACTTACGAGGCAAGATGCTGAACATGACAAACGCCATTGAGTCTCCTCGTTTTTCGAAACAGTGTCTACAAAAAAGCCGCCAGTAAAATGAACCTCCGCCCTAATACTCAGCAGCGGCGCGCATTGCAACTGAGCCACGAGTCAGGCTGAGAATTTATGAAGACAGACTGAAGATAAATTTTTAATACGTATAAAATATATTTTGTGAAGAAAAAGACCAGAGCGCTAGCCATTTGGCCATCAGGCCGCCTTATCGTAGGTGAGAAAACCCAGAAAATTCCCACCAGGTCGTTCGACTCACGAAGGTTAAAATCGCCATCACGAGGGTTAAACGCCATCGAGGCTCCTCGTTTTTTGAAACACCGTCTACAACAAATTCGTCAGCTGATTGAATTTCAGCCCTTTGAATGCCACCAGGATAGCGCATTGCCACTGTGCCCCGAGTCGGGCTGAGAATTTTCATATATTCTTAATTTATTTTATTAAAAAAATACGTATAATATACCAATTTGAGAACAGCGAATTATAAGAAAAATGTCTTTTTCTTCAGTTAATTTTTAAAAAATTTTTGGCAACACTTACGCAGCGATGCTGAAAAAATGGCTGGTTTTGACAACCTACTTGTTATTTTCCGTTAGAGATTATAAGTTTCATACCAAAGACTAATTTTTTTATTTCGTAAGAAGTATTAAAGGTCAGCCGATAGACATGTCTAGAGAGAATTTTTATAAAACCTTTTGAAAATAAGTATTGAAATATGAAATACAACGTCGCAATTTTTTTTGAAATTCTTCCAAGTAAACTATTCACAGAAATATGTAATAAGCAACATCAGAAAATGTGCATTCCTTTAGAAAGAAATACGCATTTTTTAAAAAAAAAAAAAGAGTTTTCTTTGGAATAATTCAACGTTGATAATTCAGTGGAAGAAATCTTTTCCGTTATTTTGACAAAAGTGGCTCAAAATATTCCAATATTGGATTCTATATATATGTATTTATGAATTTTGCTTGGCTTTTCGACTTTGTGGTAATATTGCAAATCTCGTGTGTTTGTAGTGTTTTTTTTTTTGTTTGTTTGGGTGTTATGAAACTTTTTGGATATTAAAGGATGTTTTGCGAATTTGGTTTATTTTTTGTTCCATTTGGTGGAAATCTAATAAAATGAAATTAATATTCATCACATTTTAATATGAAATCAGAATTTTAACAAACGCTTATTGTAGCATTTTTCCCACGAGAAGATATAGTATATAGCCTTTCTGTTCCCAGGGGAAAAGAATATTCTTATATATAATATAAGAATATTCTTATGTATATTCTTTACAAGTGCATAATAATAACTATCACTCAAATCTGACAGCAGATGATCAGTACCCTGGATATTTATACGACATGAATTTAGAGTTTTGTTGTAATGAGAACAACCTGTCACTCAAATCTGACAACAAATAATCAGTATCATGGATAATGACATCATGAAATTAGCAATTGATTGATTGTCCGACCTTCACAGGAAGTAACAGTTGTTGTTGTTGTTGTTATCGTGTCCCTCATGGAAGGAGGGAAGAGGGATGCAGCTTCTGTTCTGATGGAGCACCCGTAGGTAGAAGTCTGACTTCTCCGTGTCGCTCTTACAGTCATAGGAGACCGGGACCTACGATTTAAAGTGGATTCCGAACCACTACAAATATCCATGGCACCGCCGGGACTCGAACCGAAACCTGTGGCACCGAGCACCAGAGAGCTAGCGCTAGAGCGCTTATTCAGGCCCCAAAGTAACAGTTACAGATGGAATATGGACTACACCATGAGTTATTGCATCGTGATGGGTGATAGACCATGGCCTGAAGAAGTGTCTATTTCAATGAGAAGTGAAGGAAGCTGATCCCCCTCTTGACGGACTTTCTTAAAGGGAGGGGCTTGGAGAAAAAAGATGAGAGTTCTGAAACGTGTTAACCAGAAATGTTGTTTTCCCTTTTTTCTGAAAGTGATTGAATAGGCCGGAGTTTTGTCTGTTTACAAAGTGAGCCCCTTGTTGTTTCCTGTATCAAGCTGTGTGATTATTAAGATTTGCCTCAGACCAGATGCATTAGATTCTTCATAGACGTCGTTTACGACATTGAAGATTAAATCTTGAACACTGTATGTATGAAATACATTACAAATGAAATTGGAGCCAAGTCAGACTTCTACCTACTAGTGCTCCATCACAATAGAAGTCCTTCTCTTCTTCCATGAGAACACACGAGTTCATGGACTTGGTCTAGATCTGGCTGTCCAACAAATGCGATAAGAAACAGCCAAAATCAAACGGGCTGATCATCTGATGAGATAAAAAAAATACCATTCAAAAATGATAAAATCACTTTGGATAAATCAACACATAAGTCACTGCAATCAAACCTCAGAAAATGCAAAAAAATTGAAATTGACTTCGAATTTGAATAAAAATTAAAAATAAACGAATTTTTGAATTTTTTTGAATTATTAAAAGAGAGCATTCATTGACTCGTATATCCTGGAACACAAATTTACTCGTATATCTTAAACTTTTTTTCCCATGTCACCCATACTAGCTTCCCATATCTAAATATATATTGTGTATTTGCTAACATAATTCATATGACCTTCTATGACGCTGTCTATTTCGGTTAAAGAAAATATGAGGGACCCACACAAAAAGCAGGTGCAGACGATTTCTACGTTCTATAAATGTCAAACAATACAGGCCACCCCTAGAGCTCTTGGTGGGGGGAGAAGCGGTAAATCTGTATTTGCAGACTGTCACACTTGTGTGTGTACGCATTAACATTTATATAGAATGAAAAGGAACAAAGACATCTAGTTGCTTACAAAAATATTCAAATCACTATATATAAGTCGTTTTAATAAAACGTTATAAATTATTAAACATTATATAAATGTTTTTTAGTAATTTTAAATCAAAATCTTATAAATTAATTGCAAAAAGAATAGAATTGGGAAATTGTTTTTTTAATTTTTTAAATTTATATTGAAATTCACTCTTGCAATCTTTATTTTTAAAATGTTTAATTAACAATTCTATAATTTTGTTATAAGAATCAAAATTGTTATTGATGAATAATTGTTATTGATAGAATTGTTACATATGATTCCCATATGACATGAATTAAATTGAAATGTAACATTGAAGCGATTAATTGCTAGTGATATTGAAATGCAACATTGAAATGATTAATAAGTCCTTTAAATAGTTTGTTTTTTAGTAATTTTAAGGCAAAGTCATATAAATTAATTGCAAAAAGAGTGAAAAAAAAAAACAGTATTTTTATTAATATTATTGAAACTTACCACTGAAATCGCTTTTAAAATTCAAAATTAAGTATTTTATAATTTTTTTCTGAGAATCAGAATTGTTACAATGGAATTATTATTGATGAATAATTTTTTGATAGAATTGTTATATATGACGCCCATATGACATGAATTGAATTGTTAGTGATATTGAAATGCAACATTGAAACGATTAATTGTTAGTGATATTGATATTGAAATGCAATATTGAAACGATTATTTGTTAGTGATACTGAAATGCAACATTGAAACGATTAATTGTTAGTGATATTGATATTGAAATGCAATATTGAAACGATTATTTGTTAGTGATACTGAAATGCAACATTGAAACGATTAATTGTTAGTGATATTGATATTGAAATGCAATATTGAAACGATTATTTGTTAGTGATACTGAAATGCAACATTGAAACGATTAATTGTTAGTGATATTGATATTGAAATGCAATATTGAAACGATTATTTGTTAGTGATACTGAAATGCAACATTGAAACGATTAATTGTTAGTGATATTGATATTGAAATGCAATATTGAAACGATTATTTGTTAGTGATACTGAAATGCAACATTGAAACGATTAATTGTTAGTGATATTGATATTGAAATGCAATATTGAAACGATTATTTGTTAGTGATACTGAAATGCAACATTGAAACGATTAATTGTTAGTGATATTGATATTGAAATGCAATATTGAAACGATTATTTGTTAGTGATACTGAAATGCAACATTGAAACGATTCATTGTTAGTGATATTGATATTGAAATGCAATATTGAAACGATTATTTGTTAGTGATACTGAAATGCAATATTGAAACGATTATTTGTTAGTGATACTGAAATGCAACATTGAAACGATTAATTGTTAGTGATTTTGAAATGCAACATTGAAACTATTATTTGTTAGTGATACTGAAATGCAACATTGAAACTATTATTTGTTAGTGATACTGAAATGCAACATTGAAACTATTATTTGTTAATGATACTGAAATGTAACATTGAAATGATTAATTATTAGTGATATTGAAATGCAGTATTTAAACATTTGTTAGTGATATTGAAATGCAGTATTTAAACATTTGTTAGTGATATTGAAATGCAGTATTTAAACATTTGTTAGTGATATTGAAATGCAGTATTTAAACATTTTTTAATTTAAACATTTAATTTAAACATTTTGGTATTCAAATGTCACATTAAAATGATTATTTGTTAGTTATATTGAAATGCAACATTGAAGCGGTTTATTTTAACATTTAATTTTAAAATAAATGATAACATTATTTATAACTTTTGTAACATTAACACATTTTCTCTCAAATAATCTGTTTATAATATTGTTTTTGAAAAATTAAGGCTCATTTAATCATGCTTCAATAGATGATGTAAATATAAAAGTGTTCTAATGTATGTTGGTAATGAGTGGTGCTCTGATGATTGTTGGTAATGAGTGGTGCTCTGATGATTGTTGGTAATGAGTGGTGCTCTGATGAACGTTGGTAATGAGTGGTGCTCTGATGATTGTTGGTAATGAGTGGTGCTCTAATGATTGATGGTAATGAGTGGTGCTCTAATCTGAGAATGTAATATTGTAAATAAATCCTCTAATTTCATTGAAAGCGATCCAAGTTATTGCATTAAAATAAAATATGATCAAAAATGCAATTATAAATAGTGGGATGCTCAAAGTAAACATTTCCCTGTGACCATGATGCTCAAAATTTCTGAACTATGCAGACATAGAATTGCAAGTCATTGAATAATTTTGGGTCCCAACAAATTGTGAATGAATATGGCAACCGGATATCTGTAGAAGGACAACTATTCATGATATAACTGTTGCATGGTCCGCGGATTATTTTTTTTCCTGATTGAAAAATTGCTATTAACCGACATTGTAAATTGGTCAGAAATGTAAGTATTCGAATTCTACGTATGCCAAATACCTAAATACACTTAGTCATACTTACGTCATTACTTTGGTCTTTCCTCAAAGTTAGGCATAATCCATGAGGAATATATTTGTGAAGATCAACCTGACTCTCATAATTGATGCACAATATCCAATAATTTTGTGAATATTAAAGCATTACTACAAATACTAGTTTCATAGAATTGTTGATCATTATAATTTTTTTTCTTAAACGTAAATTATCCTTGCCATTTATCCCATCTTTTTATACACTATGTGGAAGAAAGTGACGGGACACGACACTATAACGACATAAACCCATATTTATTAAAATTAATAGGAGGTAGGGCCTCCTTTGGCTGCGATCACAGCTGCAACCCTTCTGGGCATGATTTTCACTAAATTAGCCATAGTGGGAAGAGGAATTTCCTTCCAAATGTTTAACAGGAAGTTCCATAGTTCAGGCTTGCCTTTGGGGAGTGGGGTGCAGACCTTCAACCGACGGTCCAATTCGTCCCAGAGATGTTTAATTGGGTTAAGATCAGGGCTCTGCGCCGGCCACTCCATGCGTTTAACGTTGTTGGTCACCTAGCAATCAAGCGTCCTCCTTGCAACATGGCATATTGTGTTCTCGTCTAGATACCAGCAATCATCCATACCGTACGTTGCCCACAAGGTAGGAAGGACATGATTGTCGAGAATATCACAGTATCTATCGGCATTCATCGCACCATCAACCTTCACCAGTGGGCCAGCCCCATACCAGGAGAAACAGGCCCATACCATCAATCCTCCTCCACCAAACTTTACAGTTGGGACGACACACTCGGGCAAAAGGCGTTCTCCTGGTAAACGACATACCCAAACACGTCTATCGGAACGGAAAAGGGTAAATCGTGACTCGTCACTCCAAAGGACGCGTTTCCAGTCCTCCAGAGTCCAAGTACGGTGGTCTTTGGCCCATCGAAGGCGCGCTTTCTTGTTGGTTTTTGTAATCAAAGGCTTATGGAACGCCGAACGTCCAGTGTAACCTAACTTATGGGCCTCGATAGGAAGAGTCTTGGTCGAAACGGCCACACATGTGGCTTGTCTAAACTCATTAGCGATGTTATCCATGGATGTTTGACGGTTACTTCGAATCTCCCTGCCGAGCACCCGCCGGTCCCTGATGGTGAGAACTGTAGGTTGTCCACTTCGGGGTTTGTTCTGACATTGTCCCTCAGTCTTGTAGCGACACACAACACGTGCTACAGTTGATTTTGAGCAGTTACAGAGACGGCATATCTCCCTAATTGACACCTTGGCAAGATGCAATCCAACCAACACACCTTTCTCGAACTCAGACAACTCTTCCCGTGGCGGCATCTTGACAAAAAACAACTCTAGCCGACTCCACAGAGTATTTATAGGATATGGCTGACACGTGATACCTATTATTGCGCATGTGTCATCTGTATTGTCGACTTTTCTACTTTTCGAGGGGTGTCCCGTCACTTTCTTCCAGATAGTGTAGTTTAGAATCCGATATGGCGTAGTATGAATAAATTTGAAATTTAATAGAAAACCTTTTCAATTTTAAACCCCAAGACCTCTCATAGAGACATTTTTAGACCTCTCGTAGAGACATTTTCAGATCTCTCATAGAGACCTTTTTTAGACCTCTCATATGATGCCAATGGGGCCTGATTGCTGAATGACTAGTGCTCTGGAGCTCGGTGACACAGAGTTCGAGTCTCGGTTGTGCAGTGGATGTTTGTAGTGGTTCGGAATTCCCTTTAAACGTACGTCCAGGTCTAATATGATTGTAGAGCGTCGTGTGTAGTCTTGACAACCCAACCCTAAAAAAGAAAACGTTTGTCAGTAGGCAGACGGTCTTGGATCACTATGAGGCTCTTGTGCCAATGAAGAAGAAGAAGAAGAATATGATACGCATATGGCATAAATTAAATTGCCTCGTACATTATGTTGGAATAACTTTATGCAATTTCATTTTGTCATAGCTTCACTAACATTAAATTAATATTAGAATGTTAAGAGATAATAAGTCTTAATGATAATGCGAAACCAATACGTCAGTGGGGTTGGAATCATATCCTATTCTGTATTTAAGCACAAATAAATTTATTCACTTTGTGCACGAAGAAACGAAGATGAGGTAAACAGTGCTTTTAAAATTCAATAAAGGAAATGGCAGCAAATGTTTAAATTTCAGAAAATTGTGAGGCACATAAAAATTAATCATCTGATTACAAAGATAGTTGCATAGAAGATTATAACTTCCACACATTCACTTCCATAAACATCAAGTAAGATGGAAGCAGAAAAAAAAGGCAATGACGCACAACAAAGGAAAGTCGAAATAGAAGACACTCGTTACTATAATCTCCAGAAAGCAGAATTTATGGTCCTTTCCAGCACTTTATGACACGAAATGTTCAAAATTTTATTTCGTAATGAGGTTCAATCTTCAGAGATACAAAATGCATTTGGTTTCTCGAGAGACGATCTGCCGCGAAATGACCTCGACGATTGAGCATTAAAAATTTCACAAACACTCATCCGTTCTTCTTAAACTGGCAGCCCTTCGAATAGAATGCCCCCGATTCTTTTCATTATTCAGCACTCGCCGGAATATAAGTGGATGAGCTCTCCTTTGTAGTTTACCTTTTTTCTTCTTTCTTTCCAAGTTTAATTTTTGAATTGCTGCCTCATATTTTATTCATTTTTACTACTCTTGAAAAGTTTATTTCCTTGTAGAGAAAGTCATTTCAAACTTAACTATATTAGAATTGTTGATTAATATGGGTCAATTTACTGAGTTACAGAGATATAGAAGAACAGAAATTCATTGCATTGCTGTATTTTGCAGTATGTTATTTTTTGCTGAAGCAATGTTTTCTGCGGCACTTTTTCGTACTAGAATTGGCGTGTGCATCACCCCTTGTCTCCTTTATTTAGTAAATGTAAGAATGGTAGGAAGTGATTATGAAAATTCCGAGAGGTGCCTGAAATTCTTCTTCTCAATTCAAACATTTATTTAACTGTGTTTTAACTAAATATAGATAAATACGAGAAATGATGTTTGTTTATAATTCTGATAATTTTGTATGAAATATAATAAAACATTACAGAAATATTTTTTAATTCATTTTAGACTCGCAATATTACACAAAAAAATTGATTCACACAATATAAATGCCAAATATTTATAAAATATTTGAGTAGTAATTGGCAACGGTAAAGATTGTAGCCAAAAATCGCCAAATAATAACAATCAATATTTAGAAAAAAATTAATTTATATATATTTAATTGCAATTTTAAATGAATGTAAAAATTTGAAATATATTCATGAAATAATAATAATAAAAGTAAATAATTAAAAAAAAAAATAATAAACCATTTATTTTGGAAATCGTTGTGGACCTTTTTCTCCAGTCGCGCCAACAAAGCGCCAGCGCTATATTTTATCAATAAGCAACAGTAAGGATTGTAGGCAAAATTCGCCAAGCTATCAATATCAATGCCAAATATTTAGAAAAATGAAATTTTTATTTATTTAGATGTAATTTTAGATAAATGTAAGAATTTAAAATATATTAATAAAATAATCATCATAAAAATAATAAATTGAAAAAAATGATTAATTTCTTTAGAAAAATGTTGTAGATCTTTTACTCACATCGCGCCATTACCATAGAGTACTAATTGGCAATAGTAAAGATTGTACCAAAAATCGCCAAACAATCAATAAGAATGCCAAATATTAGGAAAAATAAATTTATGTTTATTTAAATATAATTTTAAATAAATGCCGCATTTTCAAATATAATAAAGAAATAATTAGAATAAAAGAATATAATTTTTGAAAATGAACCATAAAAAATATATAAAAATTAATAACCTAATTACAAACATAGGTGCATAGAAGATTATAACTTAAACACATTCACTTCCGTAACCATCAAGTAAGAGGCTAGCAGAAAAAAAAAAGACAATGCCACACAACAAAGGAATGCGAAACAGAAGACACTCGTTACTGTTATCTCCAGAAAGCAGAATTTATGGTTGCTTCCGGCACTTCATTACACGAAATGTTCAAAATCTTATTCCGTAATGAAGTTAGTTCAATCTGAGAGATACAAAATGCTTTTGGTTTCCCGAGAGACAATCTGCCGCGAAATGACCTCGACGGTTAAGCATTAAAAATTTCACAAACTCTCATCCGTTCTTCTTAAACTGGCCGGCCTTCGAATGAAATGCCCCTTTTCATTATTCAGCACTCGAAGGTGTAAAAGTGGATGAGCTTCAATTTATAGTTTTCCTTTTTTTTTATTTCTTTCTGAGTTTCATTTTTGAATTGCTGCCTCATATTTTATTCATTTCTACTCTGGAAAAGTTTATTTCCTTGTAGAGAAAGTCATTTCAAACTTAACTGTATTAGAATTGTCAATTAATATGGGACAACTTACTGAGTTTCTGAGGTATAGAAGAAAAGGAATTCATTGCATTTCTGTATTTCGCTGTATTTTATCTTTTTGCTGAAGCAATGTTTACTGAGGGATTTTTTCGTACTAGAATTAGGCGATTTTATTTAGAAAATGTAAACAGGCTACGAAGCAATTCCGAAAAATGCATGATATTTTTATTCTACAAGTCATATATTTATTTAACTATGTTTTAACTAAAAAGCGATACATACAATTAATGTTATATTGTTTATAATTCTGATAATTTTGTGTGAAATATAATAAATCATTACATCGTTATCTTTTGAATTAATTTTGGAGTGGGAATATTACACGAGAAAAGTTATTCACGGAATGTAAATACTAAATATTTACAAAATCTATGAATAGTAATTGGCAAAAGTAAAGATGCAGTCAAGAATCGCCAAGCTATTAATATGAATGCCACATATTTAGTAAATTAAAATTTTATTTATATAAACGTAATTTTGAATAAAATAATAATAACAGTAAATAAATTAAAAAATAAAATATTTCTTTTTGAAAATTTTTCTCGACCTTTCCAATCGCAAAAACAACATATAGTAACAATAGACAACAATAAATATTGTAACCAAAATTCGCCAAGCTATGAATAAAAATGCCAAAACAAACTATAAACATGAAAATTATATTATTTTAAATGTAATAATTTAAAATATGTAAATGAAATAATAATAATAAAAGTAAATAACTTCAAAAAATTAACCATTTCTATTGTAGATTGTAGACCTTTTCCTTCCATTGTGCCAACAGCATAGATTATTAATAAGAGACAGTAAAGATAGTAGTCAAAAATCGCCGAGCTATCACTACAAATGCCAAATACTTACAAAAATTAAGTTTATATGTATTTAAAAATTAAGCATCTGGTTACAAAGATAGTTGCATAGGAGATTATAACTTCCACACATTTGCTTCCATAAATATCAAGTAAGATGGTAGCAGAAAAAAAGGAAAGCGACAACAGAAGACACTCATTACTACAATCTCCAGAAAGCAGAATTTATGGCCCTTTACACCACTTAATTATACGAAATGTTCAAAATCTTATTCCGTAATGAAGTTCAGTCTGACAGATACGAAATGCATTTGGTTTCTTGAGAGACAATCTGCCGCGAAATGACCTCGACGATTGAGCATTAAAAATTTCACAAACACTCATCCGTTCTTCTTAAACTGACAGCCCTTCGAATGGAATGCCCCCCGATTCTTTTCATTATTCAGCACTCGCTGGAATATAAGTGGATGAGCTTCCCTTTGTTGTTTCCTCTTTTTCTTTTTATTTCTTTCCGAGTTTAATTTTTGAATGGCTGCCTCATATTTTATTCATTTTTACTCTGGAAAAGTTTATTTCTTTATAGAGAAAGTCATTTCAGACTTAATTGTATTAGAATTGTTAAATGATATAGGTCAATTTGCTGAGTTTCAGGGGTATAGAAGAAAAGAAATTCATTGCATTGCTGTATTTTGCTGAAACAATGTTTCCTGAGGAATTTCCGTACTAGAATTGGCGATGCATCGGTCTTTGGCTGCTGTATTTTGGACGCTACAATTTGAAAATGGAAACATGTTATGAAGCGATTCTGAAAATTACCATAAATGCATAAAATTCTTCTTCTTGTTTATTCTTCTTCTTGTTCTACATTTATTTATGTTTTAACGAAAGATAGATCTCTACAAGAAATATTATTTGGTTTATAATGCTGATCATTTTACATGAAATATAATAAAAAATAATGATGTATTTTTTTAAAACTCATTTTGGAGAGGGAATATTACACAAATTTATTAACAGAATATAAATGCCAAATATTTATAAAATGTTTAATTAGTAATTGGCTAAGTAAAGATTGTAGCCAAAAAATCGCCAAGCTATTAATATGAACGCCAAATATTTAGAAAAATTAAATTTTATTAAAAATAAATACAATGCAATAATTTAAAATATATTATTGAAATAATCATAATGAAAGTGAATAAATTAAAAAAAATTATTAATTTCTTTTGAAATTCGTTGTAGACCTTTTCTCCCATCGCGCCAACAGCCTTGGGTTGGAGTAGGCAACAGTGAAGATTGCAGTCAAAAATCGCCAAGCTATCAAATTAAATGCCAAATACTTAGAAAAATTTAATTTATATTTATTTAAATGCAATAATTTAAACTATAATAATAAAAGAATAATAATAAAAGTAAATATTTTTAAAAAAATCAATCAATTCCTACAATCGCGCCAACAGCATATAATAACAATAGGTAACAACAAACATTGCAGCCAAAAATCCCAAGCTATCAATATAAATGCTAAATATTTAAAAAAAAAAATTATAATTATTTAAATGTAATTTTAAATAACTGTAGTAACTTAAAATATATTAATGAAATAATCCTAATAAAAGTAAATAATTTTTAAAAAGTGATTCATAAAAATATACATAAAAATTAACCATCGGATTACAAATATAGTTGCATAGAAAACTGTAACTTCCACACTTTCGCTTCCAGAAACATCAAGTAAGACAGAAGAAAAAAAAAAAGCCAATGACGCACAACAAAGGGAAGCGACAACAGAAGACACTCATTACTATAATCACCAGAAAGCAGAATTTATGATCTCATTCACCACTTTATGACACGAAATATTCGAATTCTTATCCCGTAAATAAAGTTCAATGTGAGAGATACAAAATGCATTTGGTTTCTGGAGAGACAATCTGCCGCCAAATGACCTCGACGATTGAGCATTAAAAATTTCACAAACACTCATCCGTTCTTCTTAAACTGGCCGGCCTTCGAATGGAATGCCCCCGATTCTTTCATTATTCAGCACTCGCCGGCATATAAGTGGATGGGCTTCCCTTTGTAGTTTTCTCTTTTCTTTTTTTCTTTCTTTTCCAGTTTAATTTTTGATTTGCTGCCTCATATTTTATTCATTTTTACCCTGGAAAAGTTTATTTCCTTGTAGAGAAAGTCATCTCAAACTTAACTGTATTAGAATTGTTAATTAATATGAGTGAGATTACTGAGTTTCAGAGCTTTAAAAGAAAAGGAATTCATTGCATTGCTGTATTTTAATTTTTAAATGAAGGCAGTGTTTTCTGTGGCACATTTTCGCACTAGAATTGGCGTACATCGCCATTTGGCTCCATTTATTCGGAAGCTTTATTTAGAAAATATAAACATGTTACGCAGACATTTTGAGAATTCCGAGAAATTCCGGAAATTCTCCTTCTGAAGCCATATGTATATTAAAAAATGTTTTAGCTAAAAAAAGATAGATACAAAAAATTTTATTATGTTTGTAACTTTGATAATTTTGTATGAAATGTAATAAAAAAATACATAATTTTTTAAAACTCATTTTGGAGTAGGAATATTACACAAGAAAATTTATTCACAGGACATAAATGCCAATTATTGACAATATATTTGAAAAGCAATTGGCAGCAGTAAAGATTGTAGACAAAAAATTGCCAAGCTATCGATATGAGTGCCAAATATTTAGAAAATTAAATTAATAATAATTTAAATGCAATAGTTTAAAATGTACTAATGAAATAATAATAATAAAAGTAACTAATTTTAAAAAATGAACCATTTCTTTTCAAAATCTTTGTCGACACTTTTCTCCCATCTCTCCAATTGCATAGAGCAGTAATAGACAACAAGATTGTAGCCAAAATCACCACGCTATCAATATGAATATCAAATACTTAGAAAAATTAAATTTATATTTATTCAAATATCATTTTAAATATTTGTAATTATTTAAATATATTAATGAAATAATAATAATAAAAAAATTTTCTTTTGAAAATCGTTGTGGACCTTTTTCTCCTATCGCGGCAACAGTCTAGAGTAATAATAGGCAACAGTAAAGATTGTAGCCAAAAAACTCCATACTACCATTATAAAGGCGAAATGTTTAGAAAAATCAAATTTATATATATTTAAAAATTAAGCATCTGATTACAAAGATAGTTGCATAGAAGATTATAAAATTTCACAAACACTCATCCGTTCTTCTTAAAACTGGCAGCCCTTCGAATGGAGTGCCCCCCCTCCGATTCTTTTCATTATTCAGCACTCGCCCGGATATAAGTGGATGAGCTTCCTTCTGTAGTTTTCCTTTTTCTATTTTTCCAAGTTTAGTTTTTGAATTGCGGCCTCATATTTTATTCATTTTTACTCTGATGAGCTTTACCCGGAAAAATTTATTTCTTTGTAGAGAAAGTCATTTCAAAGTTAATTGTATTAAAATTGTTAATTAATGTGGGTCAATTTACTGAATTTCAGTGGTACAGTAGAAAAGGAATTCATTGCATTGCTGTATTTTCGATGGTTCTTATTTTGCGGTGAAGCAATCTTTTCTGAGGAACATTTTCGTACTAGAAATCGCGTAGCATCGCCCTTTGCCTACCTTTTCATTTTGGCGCTTTCAGTTATAAAATGTAAGCATGTTATGAAGCGATTTTCGAAAATTCCGAAAAATGCCCGAAATTCTTCTCAAGTCATATATTTATTTAACTAACCTCAAGAAATCTTCAACTAAAGAAATATTATTTTGCTAATAAATCTAATTATTTTGTATGAAAAATATTAACAAAATTTATCATTATTAATCTTTTTTTAAATTCATTTTGGAGGGGACATATTGCACAAAATTTATTCGTAGTATAAAAAATCCAAATATTTATAAAAATTAAATTCCTATTTATTTAAATGTAATAATTTAAGATATATTAATGCAATAATAACAAAAAAAGTGTTAATTTAAAAAAAAAAAAATGAACCATTTCCTCCAATTTGTGCCAACACCACACAATAACAATAGGCAATGGTAAATATTGTGGCGAAAAATCGACAAGGTATCTTATTAAATGCCCAATATTTAGAAAAAATTAAATTCTATTTATTTATATTTTAAATAACTGTGATAATTTAAAATATATGAATGAAATAATCATAATAAAAGTAAATAATTTTAAAAGAAGTGAACCATCAAAAATATATACAAATTAAGCATCTGATTACAAAGATAGTTTTATAGAAGGTAATAACTTCCACAAATTCGCTTCCATAAACATCACAGAAAAAGAGACAATGACGCACAACAAAGGAAAGCGAAATAGAAGACGCTCATTACTACAATCTCCAGAAATCAGAATTTATGACCCTATGCGGCACTTTATTACACGAAATGTTCAAAATCTTGTTCCGTAATGAAGTTCAATCTCAGAGATACAAAATGCATTTGATTTCTCGAGAGACAATCTGCCGCGAAATGACCTCGACGATTGAGCATTAAAAATTTCTCAAACACTCATCCGTTCTTCTTAGACTGGCAGCCCTTCGAATGGAATGCCGTAAGATTCTTTTCATTATTCAGCACTCGCCCGGATATAAGTGGATGAGCTCCCCTTTGTAGTTTTCTCTTTTTTTCTTTTTAAGTTTAATTTTTGAATTGCTGCCTCATATTTTATTAATTTTTACCCCGGAGAAGTTTATTTCCTTATTGAGAAAGTCATTTCAAACTTAACTGTATTAAAATTGTTAATTAATATGGGTCAATTTACTAAGTTTTGGTGGTATGGAAGAAAAGGAAGTCATTGCATTGCTGTATTTTATTTTTTTGCTGAAGCAATGTTTTCTGTGGCACTTTTTAGTACTAGAATTGGCGCTGCATCGCCAATTGGCTTCTTTTGCTGGGGCGCTTTTATAGAAAATGTAAACATGTTACGAAGCGATTTCTTAAAATTCCGAGAAATTCCTGAAATTCTTCGTGTCCTGTCATATGTTTTTTTAACTACATAAATGTTATTTTGCTTATAACTCTAATCATTTTGTATGAAATATAATAAAACATTGTATAATTTTTTAATACATTTTGGAGGGGGAATATTACACAAATAAATTTATTCATAGATTAGAAATACCAAATATTTAGAAAAATTAATTTATATTTCTTTAAATGTAATTTTAAATAAACGTGACAATTTAAAATATACTAATGAAGTAATCATAATAAAAGTAAATAATTTGAAAAAAGGAAAAAATTGTTTGAACGTTTTGTATGATAATAGTTCTTCTTCTCCCTTCACTTCAACTGCTCAGAGTAATAATTGGCAAAAGTAAAAGACTGTCGCCAAATATCGTCAAACTATCAATATCAATGCCAAGTATTTAAAGAAATTAAATTAATATTTATATAATGTAATTTTAAATAATTGTATTCATTTAAAATACATTAAAGAAATAATAAAATGAAGAAATTTTCTTTTGAAAATCGTTGTGGATCTTTTTTTTCAATCGCGCCAACTGCATAGAGTAGTAATAGGCAACAGTAAAGATTGTAGCCAAAAATCGCCAAGTTCTCTATATAAACGCCAAATACATAGAAAAATTAAATTTATATATATTTTAAAATTAAGCATCTGATTAAAAAGCTAGTTGCGTAGAAGATTTAACCTCCACACGTTGACTTCCATAAACAACCAGTAAGATGGAAGTAAAAAAAATAAAAGAAAGCGATGACGCATAACAAAGGAAAGCGAAATAGAAGACACTCATTACTGTAATCTCCTGAAAGCAGAATTTATGGTCCTTTTCAGCACTTTATGACACGAAATGTTCAAGATCTTGTTCCGTAATGAAGTTCCATCCGAGAGATACAACATGCGTTTGGTTTCTCGAGAGACAATCTGCCGCCAAATGACCTCGACGATTGAGCATTAAAAATTCCACAAACACTCATCCGTTCTTCTTAGACTGGCAGCCCTTCGAATGGAATGCCCCTTTTCATTATTCAGCACTCGCCGGCATATAAGTGGATGAGCTTCCCTTTGTAGTTCTTTCTTTCTTTTTTTTTTTTTTTTTTCTTTCCAAGTTTAATTTTTGAATTGATGCCTCATATTTTATTCATTTTGACTCAGGAAAAGTTTATTTCCTTGTAGAGTAAGTTATTTCAAACTGAACTGTTTTAAAATTGTTAATTAATATGGGTTAATTTACTGGGTTTCAGTGGTATAAAATAGATGGAACTCATTGCGATGCTGTATTTTCACTGGTTTTTATTTTGCGGTGAAGTAATGTTTTTTGTGGCACTTATTCGTACTAAAATTGGCGCTGCATCGCCACTTGGCTCCATTATTTATAAAATGTAGACATGGTACGAGGATATTTTCGAAAATTTCCAGAAATGCCTGAAATTTTTCTTCTCAAATCATACGTTTATTTTACTATGTGTTAAACTAAAGATAGATATATAGATACAAGAAATGCTATTT
Source organism: Caerostris darwini (assembly GCA_021605075.1). Taxonomy (NCBI): domain Eukaryota; kingdom Metazoa; phylum Arthropoda; class Arachnida; order Araneae; family Araneidae; genus Caerostris; species Caerostris darwini. The sequence continues at coordinate 94,009 of BPLQ01004061.1, read as the reverse complement.
TATTTATAACCCTGATTATTTTGTATGAAATATAATAAAAAAAATTTCATCATTATTTTTTAATTTATTTTGGATAGGGAATGTTACAAAAGAAAATTTCACAGAATATAAATGCCAAGTATTAAAAAAATATTTGAGTAGTAATTGGGAAAAGTAAAGATTGTACCCAAAAATCGCCAATCTGTCAATGTAAATACCAAATATTTAGAAAATCAAATTCTTTTTAATTAGAATGTAATTTTAAATAAATGTAACAATTTAAAATATTTTAATGAAATAATAAAAGTAAATAATTTTTAAAAAATGAACCATTTTGATTGAAAATCGTTGTGGACCTTTTCTCCAATAGAGCCAACATCATATTTTAACAGTAAGCAACATTGAAGATTGTAGCCAAAAAATGCCAAACTATCAATATGAATGCCAAATTTTTAGAAAAATTAAATTTATAGGTATTTTAATGTAATAATATAAAATATAATAATGAAATAATAATAAAAAAGTAAATAATTCTTAAAAAATGAACCATTTCTTTCGAAAATCGTTGTAAAGCTTTTTCTCCCATTTCGCCAACAGTAAACAGTAGAAATAAGCAACCGTAAAAATTGTATCCAAAAAACGCCAAGTTATTAACATAAATGCCGAATGTTTAGAAAAATTAAATTTATATTTATTTAAATGTAAAAATTTAAAACATAATAATAACAAAAGTGAATAATTGAAAAAAGGCGAACTATTTCTTTTGAAAAAAAAAAAAAAAAAAAAAAAAAAAATTTATTCCTTTAATCATTGTAATTTAATATATAACACGAAAATAATAATAAAAAATGGTAAATAATTAAAAAAAAATGAGCATTGCTTTTGCAAATCATTGTAAATCTTTTCCTCCCGTTGCGCCAACAGCCTAGAGCAGTAATTGGCAACAGTAAAGATAGTAGTCAAAAATTGCCATGTTATCAATATGAATGCCAGGTATTTAGAAAAAGTTCAATTTATATCTATTTAAATGTAATTTTAAATAAATGTACTATAAAAAATATTAATGAAATAATTTTTTATAAAATTAAATAATTTAAAAAGATGAACCATTTCTTTTGAAAATTATTGTAGACCTTTTTCTCCCAACGCAACAACAGCATAGAGTAACAACAGGCAACAATAAAGATTGTAGCCAAAAATCGCCAAGCTATCAATATAAATGCAAAATACTTAAAAAAATTAATTTACATGTATTTAAAAATTAAGCATATGATTACAAAGATAGTTACAGAGAAAATTATAACTTCCCCACATTCTCTTCCATAAACATCAAGTAAGATTGAAGCAGAAAAAAAAAAAATGACGCACAACATAGGAAAGCGAAACAGAAAACGACTCATTACTTTAATCTCCAGAAAGCAGAATTTATGGTCCTTTCCAGCACTTCATGACACGAAATGTTCAAAATCTTCTTCCGTAATGAAGTTCAATCTGAGAGATACAAAGTGCATTTGGTTTCTTGAGAGACAATCTGCCGCGAAATGACCTCGACGACTGAGCATTAAAAATTTCACAAACACTCATCCGTTCTTCTTATACTGGCAGCCCTTCGAATGGAATGCCCCCAATTCTTTTCATTATTCAGCACTCGCTGGCATATAAGTGGATGAGCTTCCCTTTGTAGTTTTCCTTTTTTTTCTTCTTTCTTTCCGAGTTTAATTTTTGAATTGCTGCCTCATATTTTATTCATTTTTACTCTTTAAAAGTTTATTTCCGTGCAGAGAAAGTCATTTCAAACTTGACCCATATTAATTAACAATTTTAATACAGTTTACTTCTGAGTTTCAGAGGTATAGAAGAAAACGAATTCATTGCATTGCTGTATTTTGCCGAAGCAATCTTTTCTGTGGCATTTTTTCGTACTAGAATTGGCGCTGCATCGCCCTTCGACACTTTTTCCTTTGGACGGTTTTATTTCGAAAATTTAAACATGTTACGAAGCGATTTTGGAAATTTCAAGAAATTCCACTTCTTAAGTGTTATATTTATTTAATTATGTTTTAACTAAAGAAATGTTATTTTGTTTATAATTCTAAACATTTTGTATGAAATATAATAAAACATTTCATCATTATTTTTTAATTCGTTTTGTAAGGGTAATATTACACAAAAAAGAACAATTTCTTTTGAAAATCGTTGTGGAATTTTTTCTCCAATCACACAAATGACATATAAGAACAATAGCAACAGTGAAGATTGTAGCCAAAAATCACCTGTCAATCAATATAAATGCCATATATTTAGAAAAATTTATATTTATTTAAATGTAATAATTTAAAATATATTAATGAAATAATGATAATAAAAGTAAATCATTTTAAAAAAATGAACCATTTCTTTTGAAAATCATTGTAGACCATTTACTTTCATCGCTCCAACTGCATAGAATAGTAATAGGCCACAGTAAAGGTTATAGCCAAAAATCACCAAGCTAACATTATGATTGCCAAATATTTCTAAAATTTAATTTATAAATTTTAAATAAATGGAATAATTTAAAATATATTAATAAAGTAAGGTACTTACGTATTAACGGTACCTTGGCGACAGTTGCGTCAAAAAAGATCACACGCGCCAACCGCAGCTACAGATTTGGCGCCAATCTACACTTAAAATTTTTGTTCCAAATAATAAAATATATATGAAACACTTCATTTAAAATCAAAACGCTTTCAAAATATTTTTATTCCAAAAAGCAAAGATTGGCGACACTTAAAAACCACCAAGTCTGTCGCCAAGGTACCGTTAATACGTAAGTACCTAAAGTAATAATAATGAAAGTAAATAGTTTTAAAAATGAACCATTTCTTTTGAAACTCGTTGTAGACCTTTCTCCCCATCGCGCCAACAGCATAGAATAGTAATAGGAAACAGTAAGATTGTAGCCAAAAATTGTCAAGTTATCATTATAAATGCGAAATATTTGGAAAAATTCAATTTATATTTATTTAAATGTAATTTTAAATAAATGCAATAATTTAAAATTAATTATTGAAATAATAATAATAATAAAAAAGTAAATAATTTAAAAAGATGAACCATTTTGTTTGAAAATCGTTACAGACCTTTTCCTCCCATTGCGCCAACAGCCTAGAGTAGAAATGGGCAAATTATCATTATAAATGACACATATTTTAAAAAATAAAATTCCTATTTATTTAATATGAAATTTTAAATAACTGTAATAATTTAAAATATATTACTGAAATAATAATAATAAAAGTAAACAATTTTAAAAAATGAACCACAAAAAAACATATAAAAATTAAACATCTGATTACAAAGATAGTTGTATAGAAGATTATAACTTCCACACATTCGCTTCCATAAACATCATGTAAGATGGAAGCAGAAAAAAAGACAATGACGCACAACAAAGGAAAACGACAACAAAAGACACTCATTACTACAATCTCCAGAAAGCAGAATTTATGGTCCTTTACACCACTTAATTATACGAAATGTTCAAAATCTTATTCCGTAATGAAGTTCAATCTGTGAGATACGAAATGCATTTGGTTTCTCGAGAGGCAATCTGCCGCCAAATGACCTCGACGATTGAGCATTAAAAATTCCACAAACACTCATCCGTTCTTCTTAAACTGGCAGCCCTTCGAATGGAATGCCCCCGATTCATTTCATTATTCAGCACTCGCCGGCATATAAGTGGATGAGCTCCCTTTGTAGTTTTACTTTTTTCTTTCTTTCCGAATTTAATTTTTGAATTGCTGTCTCATATTTTATTCATTTTTACTCTGTAAAAGTTTATTTCTTTGTAGAGAAAGTCATTTCAAAGTTAATTGTATTAAAATTGTTAATTAATGTGGGTCAATTTACTGAATTTCAGTGGTACAGTAGAAAAGGAATTCATTGCATTGCTGTATTTTGCTGAAGCAATGCTTTCTGTGGCACTTTTTTGTACTAGAATTGGAGCTGCATCGCCCTTTGGCTTCTTTCATTTGGACGCATTTATTTCGAAAATGTAAACATGTTAAGAAGCGATACTGAAAATTCCGAGAAATTCTTCTTCTCAAGTCATGCATTTATTTAACTATATTTTAACTAAATATAGATAGATGCAAGAAATGTTATTTTGTTTATAGCTCTGATAATTTTTGTATTATTATTTTCTAATTTCATTTGGTGGTGGAATATTGCCCAAAAAAATTTATTCACAGAATATAAACGATAAATATTTATAAAATATTTGAGTAGTAATTGGTAAAAGTAGAGATTGTAGCCAAAAAACGCCAAGCTATCAATAAGAATGCCAAATATATAGAAAAATTAAATTTATATTTATTTAAATGTAATTTTAAATAAATAGTATAATTTCTATTATAATAACGAAATAATAATAAAAAACGTAAATTTTGAAAAATAATCTTTTGAAAATCATTATAAATTCTCCTAGCGCGCCAAACGGATAAAGTAGTAACAGCCAAAAGTAATGATTTGTAACTAAAACTCGCCAAGCTATCAATATAAATGCCAAATACTTAGAAAAATAAATTTAAATTTATATGTATTTAAAAATTAAGCATCTGGTTACGAAGTTAGTTGCATAGAAGATTATTACTTTCACACATTCGCTTCTATAAACATCAAGCAAAGACGGAAGCAGAAAAAAAAAAAAAAAAAAAAAAAAAGAAATGAAAATGACGCACGACAAAGGAAAGCGACAACAGAAGACACTCATTACTGTAATCTCCAGAAAACAGAATTTATTGTCCTTTCCGGCACTTTATTACACGACATGTTCGAAATCTTATTCTGTAATGAAGTTCAATCTGAGAGACACAAAATGCATTTGGTTTCTCGAGAGTCAATCTGCCGCCAAATGACCTCGACGATTGAGCATTAAAAATTTCACAAACACTCATCCGTTCTTCTTTGACTGGCAGCCCTTCGAATGGAATGCCCCCGATTCTTTTCATTATTCAGCACTCGCCGGCCTATAAGTGGATGAGCTTCCCTTTGTAGTTCTTTCTTTTTTTTTTTTTATTTATTTCTTTCCAAACTTAATTTTTGAATTGCTGCCTCATATTTTATTCATTTTTATTCTGGAAAAGTTAATTTCCTTGTACAGAAAGTCATTTAAAACTTAACTGAATTAAAATTGTTAATTAATGTGGGTCAACTTAGCGAGTTTTAGAAGTATAGAAGGAAAGGTATTCATTGCATTGGTGTATTTTGTGGCATTTTATCTTTTTGCTGACGAAATGTTTTCTGAGGCATTTTTTCGTACTAGAATTGGCGCTATATCGCCCCTTGGATTATTTTTCCATAGGTGCTTTTATTTAAAAACATGTTACGAAGCAAGCCTGAAAATTCCCAGAAATACCTACAATTTTTTTTCCGAAATCATACATTTATTTAACTATGTTTTAGCTAAAGAGAAGAGGTAGGGGCCTGATGGCTGAGTGGATAGTTCTCTAGCGCTCGATACCACAGGTTTCAGCTTCGAGTCTCGGAGGTGCTATGGATGTTTTTAGTGGTTCGAAATCCACTTTAAACAGTAGGTCTCGGTCTAATAGGATCGTAGGCCATTGTAGGGCTAGTGTTACTCGCGTTCGTAGCGTATCTTCAAGCTACACGTGCGCTCTTGGTAGTGCTAAATGTGTAATAGTGGTGCAGTCCTTGCTTGTGGAATAACTGTCTCTGTATTGCCAGATGCATTAGAGCAACAAAAACTATAGAAGATAGATACAAAAAAGGCTCTTTTGTGTATAACTCTGATAAGTTTGTGTGAAATATAATAAAACATTACATCATTATTTTTAATACATTTTAGAGTTGGATTATTACGCAAGAAAATTCGCAGAATGTAAATGAGGAATAGTTATAAAATATTTGAATAGTAATAGGCAACAGTAAAATTTGTAGCCAGAAATAGTCAAGCTATCAATATAAATGCCAAATATTTAGAAAAATTAAAAAATATATTTTTTTAAATGTAATTTTAAACAAATCTAATAATTTAAAATATATTTCTGAAATAATAATAATAAAAGTAAATAATTAAAAAAAAATTGAACCATTTCTTTTGAAAATTGTTGTGGACCTTTTTCTCCAATCGCGCCAACGTATTTTAACAAGATAATAATTTAACAATAACAATAAAGATTGTAGTCAAAATTCGCCAAACTATCAATAAGAATTATAAATAAACAGAAAATTAAATTTGTATTTATTTAAAGGCAATAATTTAAAATATAATAATGAAATAATAATAATAAAAGTAAATAATTTAAAAAAATGAACCATTTCTTTTGAAAATCGTTCTAGACTTTTTCTCCCATTGCGCCAACAGCTTAGAGTAGTAATAGGAAACAGTAAAGATTGTAGCCAAAAATCGCCAAGCTATCAATATGAATGCCAAATATGTAGAAAAAATTAAATTTATATTTATTTAAATGTAATTTTAAATAGATGTAATAATTTAAAATATAATAATAATAATGAAGTAAAAAATTTAACAAAAATGAACCATTTCTTTTGAAAAACGTTGTAGACTTTTTTTCTCCTATAAAGCCAACAGCATAGAGTAGTAGTAAACAGCAGTAAAGATTGTAGCCAAAAATCGCCAAGCTATCAATATAAATGTCAAATATTTAGAAAAAACATTAAATCTATATTTTTTTAATGTAATTTTAAATAAATGTTACAATTTAAAATATATTAATGAAATAATAATAATAATAGTAAGTAATTTTAAAAAAAAGAAAAAAATGTTTTGATAATTGTTGTATACCTTTTTCTCACTTCGCGCCAACAGCCTAGAGTAGTAATAGGCAACAGTAGATATTGTAGCCAAAAATTGCCAAGTTATCAATACAAAAAGCCAAATACTTCGAAAACTTAAATTTATATTTATTTAAATGTAATTTTAAATAAATGTAATTATTGAAAATATAATAATGAAATAATATTAATAAAAGTAAATAATTTTAAAAAGGAACCAATTCTTTTGAAAATCATTGTAAACAAGTTTAAATACTTTTAATGAAGTAAAAATAAAAAATAAAAAAAATTATTCATTAGCTAAAATTAAGTTTTCTTGTATCTCCATTACGAATTATTTATAAGTCTAATTGATTTTCTTTATAAGCAAAACTACATCACACAATTTAGCATTTAACTTTATCTAAATTTCACAACAGATAGATTCGAGTCACCTACATAAAAGTTCTTTGAAAATTATCTTGTTTGTCTAATGGAATGGTCTATTTTTAAAAGAAGCTTAAAATGAATGCCCAATTTGTTATTTCCCAAGGAGACTTCTAGAAATCCTAATTAAAAGTTTTGTTCAGATATAAATGTTATTTACAATTTTATTTTTCCTCCTAATTTCTTCGTATATTTGGTAATTAGGTTTATTTAACTGTGTAAGACCAATGAATCACTTGTAATTTTGTTGTTTTTAATTTTTTTCTGAGAAACAAGTGCGGCTAATCAACTAGTATGAAAGAATTTAATTTTTGTTCTTTAAAATAGGGCAACTTTTTTACAAAATTAAAAAGAAACACGGTATAATTAACAATCACGAAATTATTATCCAAATTTAGCCCTTTTAAATCAATATTTTTAAGTAAGGTTTGTTCAACATATCCAACAGCATATCGAAGATATTCATTAAACAACATATCCAACAGCATATCGAAGTTGAAAAACGAAAGCTGATTTGTTTGATTTAATTTGTTATTAAGTACCCTAGTTATAATTTGTGTTTCTAATAAGACAATCATAAGTTCAGAGGTAAAGAAACAATTATTTTAGAAGTGTTTTTATTCATTTTTTTCAATTCCTTCTATTACCTCACACTCTCCCTATATATATCTTGTTCAAATTATCAATCATTAATAAAATACTTTTTATTCATCCACTCAAGTTCAAATAAATTTTTTTTTGAACTTATAGTGGAAGACACTGGATGTTAATACAGTTTTTTCAAATATTAATTCAGTAATTAAATTAAATTTAATTAAATTTAGTTTTTTTTTAGATTTCAGTTGCATATATCTACCAATAGAGGGCGCCAGATAAACTTAAAAAAAAGGAATGAAAATTATTTATAAAGGACTTTTTGCAATATAGTGAAAAAAATGTAGGAATTGACTTTAAAATTTTTTTTTTATATTACTCGTTTTTATTTATTTCATTGTCGTAAAGATAATTTCATAATATGACGTACAAAGAAAAAGATGAAATGGGGAAAAAAACTATGCTAGAAATAGATTGACTTTAGCGATTATGAGGATGATATAAGTGATAATGAAGAAAGAAAATAAAGAAAACGATGATATTGAGAATGATTATGTAGACTTAATCGAAAATGGCGTGGGACAAAATAATGAAATTTTAATTGATGAAGAAATGTCTATCATCTTTTCTAGTAATAGTGAAAGAATTCGTAGAATAATTTCAGTTCAGATCAGTATGAGCTTCCTAAACAAATCCCAATTCGTAGAAAGAAAGCTACATTAAATAATGATATGTGGTTTAATAAATTTAATAATAGGTAATATTTGTAACTCTACCCTATGTATAAGTTGACCTACAAACTCTCACCCGGAGAGGAAGTATATTTCGCGCATCTCCCGCGTACCTGAGTATCGGGTTTTATGCTTAGAAGTGGAATTTTTACACGAATCTATAGTTGTCTGTGTTTAAATGTGTTATATATAATATACCTCTAATTGTATGTTTAGGGTGTTTGTGCGTGCTTAAATAAAGCTGTGAGTTCTCCAACCCGTGCCTCAAGTATTTCAACCCAATTACAATCCGATTGCTCAACCTGCACACTGCAATATTTCAATTTTGAACGTGTGTTTAAAAAAAACGCTGTTAGTAAAAAAAGGACCTACAAATATTTTTTTTTAATTCAACAAAATATTTGCTAAATTTCGATACCAAGAACAATCTTTCAAAATATTTTATTTTTTAAATTAAATTATATTCTTATAGTATAAAATTAAAAAAAAAAGTTTTTTTCCCTATAACTAAAGCCATTTCTAAATAATAGATTTTTATTATTGTTTTTTTACATAAAAAATTTTACTCTTCTTTTAAAAAAAAAATCAAATTATGCCGAACGTAACTTTTTTTTTTGATGACTATGAAGTGTTTTCTTAAACAATTTACGTATGAATTTTTCAGCGGCATAACCAAATATTCTGAAAAATCCACCATTATTTCAAACATCTTTCGTAGATTTAAAAACATTTTCATACTATGTCTTCTCTTACATAGCATATTCTAAAAATCATTTTTTTTTAAATCCAATAAATCAATAATTTCAAAGGCTTCTGAGAATATTTGCGAATAAGCGAAAAGACCTTGAAAAAGATTAAACAAGATTTTTGAATAATGTCTTGACAACGAAAAAAAGGAAACCTTTAAAATGAAAAAAAAAAAATCATTTCTTTAATTTTGAGTAAAAATTCTTATCTTTACAGGTATATTTAAAAAATTGAAGAAACAATTATGTCGCAAACATTTTATGCTTTACTTTGTTTTCATCGAATAAATATAAAATAAAATGAATAAAAATTATTCTTTAATAAATGAAATTTTATAATGATTTTGGCCTTGAAAAGAAATTTTTTTTTATTTTAATTTAAGCTAACATCAATAAAGATTTGCATTTTTTAATCCGTAAGAATAAAAATTTCGATTCAGCCTTATTAAAATATATTTCAAACATATTTCCTTTACTACATTTAAAAAGATTTTCCTACTACATCTTCTCTTACATCGCATATTTCTAAAATCTTTTTTTTTTAAATCCAATAAATCAATAATTTAAAAGGCTTCTGAGAATATATCGTAATAAGCGAGAAGACCTTGAAAAAAGATTAAACAAGATTTTTTGAATAATGTCACAACGGAAAAAAAAAATCTTGAAAATGAAAAAAAAAAAATAATAATAATTTTTTTAATTTTGAGTAAAAATGCTTATATTTACAGGTATATCTAAGAAATCGAAAAATGATTATGTCGCTAACATTTTATACTTTTCTCTATTTTTATCGAATAAATATAAAATAAAATTAATAAAAATTGCTCTATAATAAAGGAAATTTTTTAATGGTTTTGCCCTTCAAAAGAAATATATTTATTTTATTTTAATTTAAGTTAACTTCATTAAAGATCCCTTAGAATAAAAATTTAGATTCAGACTTATTAAAATATAGAGTGATTAAGATTAAAGTCCCACTTTCAAAATGTTGTAAAAAAAAAAAAGAAACACTCTTCACAATGAGTTCAAATTTGAATTGAAGATACTTGAAGAAGGAGAAAACGCTATGGCATAAAAAAAAGTTCCACCAATTTTTCCCACCCTATTTTGTATGACCTTGCCGTGGTGGATGGGCTTACCACTAACAGCGCCACAACTGTTGAATGACGTGGAAGTCATGTTTTCCCGTCAAAAAACCTAAACAATCAATCACATTGAACACTATAATTGGTTTAATGCGCAACTTATGCCAAATACGTTGTCATTTCGATTCAAAACATCACTTGCAGCCGAATTCACTTTCTTTATACGCTTACAGCGCCATCTATTAATACACTTTGGAACTTCTTTTTTGATGTCGTAATGTTTCCCCCTTCTTCAAGTATCTTCAGTTCAAATTTGAACTCATTGTGAGGAGTGTTTCTTTTTTTTACACCATTTTGAAAGGGGGACTTTAATTATAATCATCTTGTACTTTCGACAATTTGAAGTATTTCAAATTGTTACAAGAAATCAATTGAAAAGAAGATGCGCATTAATAAACATTTCAAAATTTGTATTAGCAATAATATTTAAAAAGTGTTAGAAATTAAACAAATCTGCCATCTTTATGACTCGAAATGTTAACCGCCATCTTTATGACTGGAAATGTTAATCGCCATCTTTATGACACGAAATGTTAACCGCCATCTTTATGACTCGAAATGTTAATCGCCATCTTTATGATTCGAAATGTTAATCGCCATCTTTATGACACGAAATGTTAACCGCCATCTTTATGACTCGAAATGTTAATCGCCATCTTTATGATTCGAAATGTTAATCGCCATCTATATGACACGAAATGTTAACCGCCATCTTTATGACACGAAATGTTAACCGCCATCTTTATGACTCGAAATGTTAATCTCCATCTTTATGACACGAAATGTTAATCTCCATCTTTATGACACGAAATGTTAACCGCCATCTTTATGACTCGAAATGTTAATCGCCATCTTTATGATTCGAAATGTTAATCGCCATCTTATGACTCGAAATGTTAACCGCCATCTTTATGACTGAAATGTTAATCGCCATCTTTATGACTCGAAATGTTAATCGCCAGCTTTATGACTGGAAATGTTAATCATCTTTATGACTCGAAAGGTTAATCGCCATCTTTATGACACGAAATGTTAACCGCCATCTTTATGACTCGAAATGTTAATCGCCATCTTTATGACAAATGTTAATCGCCATCTATATGACACGAAATGTTAATCGCCATCTTTATGATTCGAAGTTAATCCCCAGCTTTATGACTGGAAATGTTAATCGACCTAGAGATAAGGATCCACAATTGAAGAAAAAAAGAATAAATCAATTAAAAAACAATTAGCGAGCTGTGGCCAAGATAATTTTTTTTTCTTTTTGGAAATTAACCAAAAAAGCTGGGCACCAGTGTGGAATGAGGAAATAGGATAAATTACGATGGCCTGTTTTCTGAGGGGCTAGTGCTTTGTCGCTTGGTACCACAGGTTTCGGGTTCGACTCCTGGCGGTGCCATGGATGTTTGTAATAGTTTGGAATCTACTTTAAGACGTAGGTTCCGGTCTAATACGTTAGTAGAGTTTTGTTGGGGTAGTGTTACTCGCGTCCTATAGCATATCTTCAAGATAGAGGTGTCCCCTGGGTAGTGCTAAATGAGTAACAGCGGTGCAGCTCTTACTTATGACATAAAGATTAAATATCACTCTATTGCCAGCTGAATTTGACATGATGGCCCAAACTTATGTAACAAATATTTATTGGCTTTAAGCTACATTACGGACTTTACTATTAAATTAATTATATAATGAACATTACTAGTAACTAATAAAAAATTTAACATTCAACCTCACAAAGGCAGTTTTTCGCCACTACTGAAAAAGTTCAGTCAGTATAAAGAGGGCGCTGCAGATGCACTGCAGTAGGTGTTGCCAGATATACGAAAGAAGCAGTTACAAATAAATTTAAGATTGTTTCTTTTTTATACTTTATATTTTACTGTTAAGACTCATAGGAATTAAAAAAAACTCAGAGTTTTTTGGTGATATTGAATAAATTCTACACGAGGAAAGTTTATAGATTTTTTTTATCCTCAGTGTCGGATGAATTTCAACTAACTTATTTCAAAGAAGTTTTATTTATTATTATTATTATTATTATGCGGCACGTTTGATTCATTCAACAAAGGGGAATCGAGCACAAAAACTATTCTTTTTTTGCATAATCAATATGAAGATCCATCCTTTACTTAAATCCTATCATTTACTTATTTTAGAAGTCCGAACCATGACAAGAAAGAATATCCTAAAACATCATAAAGGGATTATTATTATTATTATTTTTGTAAACTAAAAGCGAAATAGGTTCGAATGCTGCGCGTCACACTTGTATAATCAATAAAGAATTCCAATAAAGTTTTTTTTGGGGGGAAACCACGCAATTCTGCATTAAAGGAAGAATAACAGTTTTTTTATCGGTTTATTTCTTATTGAGGATTATATGAAAAAGAAAAAATAAGTTTTTCTATCAAACAAGAACCAAATAGACAAATAATTTTTGAATGATAAATGTCTAAATTGAAAAAGTTTATGAGCATACTACTGTGCCCAAAAGGTAAGACCAATTTTTTTTCTCAAAAACTCTTTATTTATTCTTCCAAATTTATTTCATCGCTTTCAAAGCAATCCCCTCCGGACACAATGCACTTACGCCAACTTTTTTTCCAGTCCTCAATGCATGCTAAAAAATCATCGGCAGGGACGGCCTTCAAAGCGCGCGGCGATTCACGTTGAATCTCTTCAATCGACTCAAAACGGTGTCCTCGGAGTGGTCTTTTGAGTTTAGGGAATAGCCAGAAGTAATTGGTCTTACTTTTTGGACAAAGTAGTAGATAATAATTTAGAGTTGATTAAATAGCCTATTGGGTTAATCAAGTTTGGATGATACTAAAATGCAAATCGCTGTGCGTTGTAACTATACATACATAAATATTGCCGATTTACCGCTGCTCTTCAAACTTTTTTCCACGTTGATGGTAGCTTACATCAATCAATGAACCATATGTTAAAAAATTGTGCACTATTTTGGATCTAGAAATCACACAAATGGTTGAGATTTTACTAATGGGAAATATCAATTTCTCATATTGAAGGATATTTATGATCTAATAAACATGTTGAATTTTAATCGTTTGTTTGGTGTATTGCCTTTATTTTTCATATAAATAAAATTATATATATATTGTAGCATTTTTCCCACAGGAAAGAGATGTAATATTCCGTTCCCATTAGAGAGGAATGTATATTCGTTAACAAGTACATAATAACAACCTATCAGAAAAAAAGTTTTTTGAAATTTGACAGCAAATAAGCAATGTTGTGGATAGTTATATTGGATGCAATTAGTGTTTTGCACTCATGAGAACAATTGCTGAAATCTGATAGCAGATATTTAGTGTCATGGATAATGAGACCCCAAGAAATTAGCGATTGTTTGCGCCACTATCACAGGTCGAAACAATTACAGATGGAATATGGGCTACACCACTAGTTGTTGCATCGTGATGTGTGATAGATCATGAGCTGAGAAAGTGTCTACTCCATTAAAAAATCAGGGAAGCTGACTCCCCTCTTGACGGAATTTCTTAAAGGGAGGTTTTTGGAGAAAGAGAGAGGAGTGTTCTGCGATGAGCCGACCAGAAGTGTTGTTTTTCTTTCTTTCTGAAAATTACTGTACAGGCCGGAGTTTCCAAAGTGAGCCCCGTGTGATTTCATGTATCACACCGAGTGATAATTAAGGTCTGCCACACCTTAGATTAGAAATAGATTCGTCGTAGACTCGAGGACTCCGTCTTTGGAGTGAACTGCACTTGTGTATTTAATTTATATCTGAAATTTTTATTTCATTGTAAATAGTGTTAAGCATATGAAAGTAATGCTTGTAAATAAAATTTGAAGTGTTTCCATGAACCTGAAAGTTACTTTCTTCTTTAAGCCATTACAGATCTAGTAAAGGCTTAAACTTGCATCTCTTTCTCTATATATACATCTATATTACACACACACACACACACACACACACACACACACACACTATAAATATATATACACAGTCAAGAGCCAAAACATTATGGCCACCCTTACATTTTGCAATGAACTCGCCTGGATGACGCGGAAGGCACGTGATCAGGTGGAATTGGTATTTAACTGGTATTAAGTGGTGGTATTAATCCATGCCAAGGCGGGTTGAAGCTGTGTTGCGCGCCAAAGGTGGGCCAACTCGTTATTGACAGGTGGTCAGAATGTTTTGGCTCTTGAGTGTGTATATATATATATATATATCACAATCAATCGATGTTTTTAAGAATCACTTGTGCGTAAAAGGCTAAAAACCACAAAAAGACTTTCAAAATATTCAACATTTATTTAAAATGAACTTCAGAAACGACTTTAAAATGAACTTGAATGAAATGACAAATGTATGTACATGAAATATTTAATGGATAGGATAATAAGGATATAATAGGATATTAAGGTCATGGATTATTAATAATAAAGATGAAAACCTAGATTTAACTTTTGATGCGTTCAGTTTTTCGTAGAAAAAAATTCTGGTGAAAAAACGTGAAATTTTCCTTTGAGTCGTGCAGTTTCGGAAATACTTGTTCCGAGCCTTCGAGCCATTACAATCTGCCCTCTATCAAAGTCGCTTAGATCCGCAGCCTTTCCCCTCACACACAGAAGTAAGTGAAAGAATGATTCTTCACGACGACGACGACGATTTGTAGGTTGACGGAGCTCCTTGGTTTTTAGGTAACCGTTAACTCCTTCTTTGCATATGAAAGGGAAGTTACTTTAGCTTTAAGCCCATTGCATTAGTAATAAACAATTAAAATAGAGAAAATAATAAATGTAGAAGAGAAGTTTTTTTTTCTTTTCCTTTCCCTTTCCAATAAAGTATTTAAAAAAGAAAAATAAATAAAAATAAAAAAAATTATATTTTAATAATTAAAGAAAAGTTAAAAGAGGAATTTGAAGAATTACAAACTGAAAGTAGTTAAAAATTACAAAAACGTTCCAGAACAGTTTGTTAAGAGAGAATGAAATGGTAATGACGGGGAAAATCTGTGAATCGTACAAGGTCAGTTGCATGTGAGTGATGGAAGATCAGAGTCTGGAGGGAAACGAAAACTTTTCGACTATTCAAGCAGCAGCAGGGAGGGGGGAAAAAGACGTGCAGAGTGCTTTGTAGTAAACAAATAAAACCAGTGGGAAGAAAGCAAATCAATGGAGCAGCTGCGAGGTGATCCAGAAAGGAGGATATCAATGCTATTGAGTAATGTTCAGAACAGCGCGAGGTCGTTTGCGGTTTTTAAAAGAGAAATGTCGTACTCGTAATTCCCAAGATCTTTTAGAACAGAGTTGTTTATATTAGGAATGGAATTATAGAAATTTTTCGCGATTTTGTGTACAAATTGTCTAAAACTAGGAATTGAAAGTGCATGTTGTTGGAATACTCGCATATGCAAGTATTGGACGCAAGTAAGCAAGATATATGAGTTTTTTATTTTCCAGAGACATAGCAGAATTTCTACAGATTAGTGGGTACAAAATGCGAATGCAAGTATTAAATTTATCCCTGAGGTAGTTAACATGAGGAAAGGACAATTCTATTTGAAAACAACTTCATTCATTTTGTAAAATGAATGAATGAATGAATGAATGAATGTATCAACATGTATGTAATATATATATACAGACAGAATTGTTATTGAATTCCATTGACAATTGTGACACACCATTTCAAGAGGTAATAACCAATCTAATATTTGAAATGTAATAACATCAAACCTTAGAATAAAAATTTATTGTGGATAAATCCCCCTCAAAAAAAAAAAAAGATAGAAATAATCTTGCTTCTTAAGAAAAATATTGCCTAGGAAATAAAAAATAAACACACTACTTCGTTATTAATAAGCTGTTACCAAATAAGTGGTAAAATTTTGCTTTGAAGAAAATAAATAAGAAATAAGATGACATTTTAGATCGACGTCGAAGATAGGACTTTGGGTTGAAACTTGATATTGGAGAAACATGTGGTAGAAAAAAAAAAAAAAGAAAATTTTTTTCATTAATTTTTTTTTTTAAAGGAAAGGAGAATAAAGAAAAACAAGATCGATAGAATTTGTTTTCTTTTGAAGCCTTAGTTCTGTAGTTGTCAAAGTGTGCGCCAGGGTGCAGGGTGCACTGGTCTTTACTGGTGCGCCCTGTTGTATTCTTGAAAATATCTGTCAAAGTATAAAAATAAATATAGTTAATCTTCCTTTTCTTGTCAGTTTTCTATTCAAAGACAACTTTCATTACAAACAACTAACTTTCTGGTTGCTTTTTTTCCTTCTATTTTTTTTCGCCTAAAAAGTCGCCAAACAGCAATAACGCACCAAAGAAGATTTCCGGGTAACTAGGGTTTATTTGATTAGGTTTGTCGGTCTATGATCATTTTATGCACACTTTAAGCTAATTTGACCAGGACCTACACTTTAAAGCAGATTCCGAACCACTCACAAACATCCACACCACCGCCAGGAATCGAACTTGAAGTCTATGGTACCAAAGACCAGACCGTTAGCCCATTGATCACCAGACCGCCCAGGAAACAAGGAGTGGTATCTTTCAGGATTGATTACTAGGAGTGAGTGATTAGGATTTATGTGAATTTTAAGGTAAAAAAAATTCCATTGCAGCCCCTGAGATTTTGCCGTCTATAAGTAGTTGCTATGGATTTGACCATCTGGATGCAAAACTGGGAGCTGTTAATAGCGGATGCTTATTTCTCAGAAATGTGTATATAGTGAGCGTAAGTTGTAAGTTTTTAAATTCCTCTCGATTTCAAATTTTTTTTTTCTAATGCAGCTGACAATTCAGATAGTTATTTTTATGCCATAAGCAAGGATTGCACCGACGTTACGCATTTAGCACTAACCAGCGGGCACGTGTACCTTGAAGATATGCTCCTATGTACCTTGAAGGATGCTATTGACAATACCACCACAACGCTCTAAGATTCTATAAGACCGGGACCTAAGTGGATTCCGTACCACCGTAAACATCCATGGCATCGCCGGGACTCGAATCCGAAACCTGTGTTACCGACAGCTAGCCATTCGGCCCTGAGGCCCGTGGTTGTTTGTAGAGGTTCGAATCCACTTTAGGCTTTATGTTCCGGTCTTATACGACTGTTGAGGGTAGGAATGACAACCCTACCCCTTCAAACGAAATTATCTCCTGTCTCGAAATCTACGAGTAGACTGGTGGTCTCGGCCAACCATGGAGATGTTGTGCCAATGGAGAAGAACTGAATATTATTACCTATTGGTATATCTTGACAACGCTTTGTATTCGTGCTTTTTTTAAAAATGAAGCTATAATTGGAACCGATTCCATAAAGTTGTTTAACTATTATTATTATTTTTGTTCTAATGCAGCTGGCGAACACTTAGACAAATCTCAACGATACCTTAAGGTAAGCGCTCCACCGACGTTACTCACTTAGCACTACCCAGGAGGTGCGTGTAGCTTGAAGATAAGCTACGGACGTGGAGTAGCAATACCCTCGCCACACTCTACGATCCTGTTAGACCGGGACCTACGGTTTAAAGTGGATTCCGAACCACTATAAATATCCATGGCACCGCCGGAACTTGAACTCGAAACCTGTGATACCGAGAGTCAGAGCGCTAGCCACTCGGCCATTCAGGTCCCATTATGATTATGTTATGAATCCCTCAGTGCCATTATGATACACTGTATTTTAATACTAATATAAAATGAAATAACCCTAATAATACTGATATAATAATAAAATAATAATAATGAATAAATATTTATGAAATAACCCAGTTTAAATTCCTACCGATCACAACAATTTCCCAATTTTAAATCTAGTGAACTTTAATTCGACTTAGCACATCGAAATCGCTTACCACTCAAATGCTTATCCAACATAAAAGCCTTTCCTCTGGATATATAGCCGCCTAAACATTCGATGACAAAACAATTTTAAATTCTGAAAGTGTATGCATCGCGACCCCTGGAAGGGTCCATTAATCCATTTAAGGGATTCATTGACTCGATTTGAATACCAACCGCCGAAATCGACAAATCCAGGGGTGGAGCAAGCGATTAGTATGCAAAAGTGATTAGAACGAAACAGGCGGGAAAATTCCCCCTCAGTCGCAATTGCATCCAAAAGAAAAGACACCGCTGCAGTCGAGATTCCAACTCGACCTCTCTGTTTCGAATAGAATCTCCCAGTGACTGGTTATTGAATTATTCGGGAAAGGAGTGTCCTAGAATTCGAGGTAAGTGAATTAGGGGAGCACGAGACACCGATGCACCTTCGTTGTCAAACGCACATTTGGAATCAAAGGATGTTGAAATCTATCTCTGCTTTTAATAAGTTTAAAACGGAGAACTTTTAACTGAGTCAGATATGAGAATTGCTTGAGGTTTTACGCTGACATAGAATATTTGTGCATTCATCCGTAAATTTATTTCATTTATAGGAACATTCTTTAGATGCTTTACATATTGATTTTCAATAAAATTAATGTCAATTTAAATTTTACATTGCTTTGCAAAATATTTAAAATTTTAAACAGAATTTTATTGGCCTATCAGATCGCTAACTCAGATTAATTATTTCAAACCAATACAAACTATGTAAGTATAGATTTGACTATATTTTGGATAAGTATAGATTTGAGAAGGGCCTAATGACCGAGTGACTAGCGGTCTGGCGCTTGGTGCCACAGGTTTCGAATACGATTACCGGTGATGCCATAGATGCTTCTAATTGTTCGGAATCTGCTTTAAGTCGTACTTCCTGGTCTCATATGACCGTAGAGCGTCACAGAGCCTAGTTTGACATCTTATCCACATCATTCCAAAACTGTATAGGGGCAACTCAGCTCTAGGGACACTGATGTGGCAGGGCGTGGTGTGGTCTGGTGTAGTAGTAGTAATATTAGTTTCTTTGTTGTTCCTATTAAATCCTGATATTTTCTAATAAACTCTAGTTTTCGATAACAAGAAATCTTCATAGTGTTTTCAAACAGTATCATCTCTTAATTTTAGAGTATATGATAAATCAATTGTTATTTGCATAAAATATTTCTTGAAATAACCCAGTCTGAAATTATATTGATCACTACGATTTCCCAATTATAAATCTAGTGAACTTTAACACGACTTAGCGCATCCAAATAGCTTATCACTCAAATCCTCATCCAACATAAATGCCTTTTCACAGAATTTATCGCTGGCCAAACGATAATAAAACCATTTTATATTCTAAAAGTGTCTGCATCACGATATGCGATATCCTAGGAATGGTCCATTCATCCATTTAAAGGATTCGTTAACTCGATTTGAATACCGACCGTCGCAATCAGCAAATCCGGGGCAGACACCCCTCTTAAAGGCCTCCAGAAGGGGGGAGGGCGATCTGAGGGGTGGAGGGAGCGATTAGTAAGCAAAAGTGATTAGAACGAAACAGGCGGGAAAATTCCCTCTCCGTCGCATTTGCATCAAAATGAAAACACATCGCCGCAGTCGAGATTTCGACTCGACCTCTCTGTTTCGATTTGAATCTCTCATTGACTGTTTATTGAATTATTCGGAAAAGGAATGTTCTGAAATTCGAGGTAACTGAATTAGTTGCGCATGAGACACCGATGCACCTTCGTTGTCAAACGCACATTTGGAATCAAAGGATGTTGAAATCTATCTCTGCTTTTAATGAGTTTAAAACGGAGAACTTTTGAGTGAGTCAAATGTGCGAATTGTTTGAGGTTTTATTCTGACTTAGCATATTTGTGCATTCATTCGTAAATTTATTTCATTGCTTGGTACATACTGTGCTTCCAAATTGACATTCTTTAATTTTTTTACATATTGATTTTCAATAAAATAAATGTCCATTTAAATTTTAAATTGCTTTGCAAAAAACTGAATTTCATTATCTTATCAGATTGCTAGATCAGATTAAATTATTTTAAATCTGCTACTATTACTACTACTACACCACAGCACACCACATCATTGTGCCTAGAGTTGAGTTGCGTCTTTACAGCTTGGGAATGATGTGAAATCTGGCTGGGCTCTGCTGTCATGTGAGACCGGGACTTACGGCATAAAATGGATTCTGAACGAATACAAACATCCATGGCAACGCAGGGACTCGAACTCGAACCTTTGGCGTCGAGTGCTAGACACTCAGCCAGTCAGGTCCCATTTCAAATATATACAGTATTATTACTAGGTAAATGCTCAAAAGAGTTACAGTCAAACCTGTTTTTGCGCGGGAAAATGGGGTCTGATGGTCAAGTAGCTTTCGCTCAGTGCCGCAGGTTTCGGTTCCAGTCCCGGCGAGGCCATGGATATTTGTAATAGTTCAGAAGGCACGTAAAGCAGTATGTCACAGTCTCATACGACTGTAGCGTGTCACAGAACCTAGTCCGACTTATCACCCACATCCTTCCTAAACTGTAAAGGGGTAAAGTAATGTAAAGTAATGTAAAGGGGTAAAGTAATGTGTTATGGCGCGATGTAGTAGTAGTAGTAGTTTCTTTGTTGTTCATATTAAATCTTGATATTCTCCAATAAACACCAGTCTTCCATACCACGAAGTCTTCCTAGTGTTTCCAAACAGTGACACCCCTTAATTTTAGAATAAAAGATGAATCGATTTCATATTTGCATAAATATTTCTTGAATATTTCTGAAATTATACCGATCACTACAATTTCGCAATTTTAAATCTAGTGAACTTTACCGCGACTTAGCACACCGAAATCGCTTCCCACTCAACTACTCATCCAGCATAAAAGCCTTTTCTCTGAATGTATCGCCGCCCAACATTCTACGACAGAACAATTTTGTATTCTAAAAGTGTCTGCATCGCGATATGCGAGACCCGAAGGATGGTCCATTCATCCATTTAAGGGATTCGTTAACTGAATTTGAATACCGACCGTCGCGATCCACAAATCTGGGGGGAGACACTCCTCTTAAACGCCTTCAGAGGGGAGAAGGGGACGATCTGAGGGGGTGGGGGGCGGATCAAGCGTTTAGTATGCAAAAGTGATTAGAACGAAACAGGCGGGAAAATTCCCCCTCCGTCGCCTTTGCATCCAAACGAAATCACACTGCCGTAGTCAAGACTTCAACTCAACTTATCTGTTTCGAATAGAATCTCTCAGTTAACTATTTATTGAATTATTCGGGAAAGAAATGTTCTAAAATTCGAGGTAAGTGAACTAGGTGAGCACGAGCCACGTTCGAAGTCAAACGCACATTTGGAATCTGTGGATGTTAAAATCTATCTCTGCTTTTAATAAGTTTGAAACGGAGAATTTTTAACTGAGTCAAATGTGCGATTTGCTTGAGGTTTTTTGCTCTGACTTGGCATTTTATGCATTTATTGGTGCATGCTATTGCACCAAACTGACATTTTTTAATTTCTTTAGATATTGATTTTCAATAAAATAGATGTTAATTTCCATTTTTAATTTCCTTGCAAAAACTGGAATTTATTGATATTCCAGATCAAGACTCTGACAGATCAGATCTCTGACTCAGATTAAATTATTTCAAATAACAGTATTCAGTAACAATTTTAGTTTCTATACATAATATGTAAGTATTTTTTTCTAATGCAGCTGGAAAATACTTAAACAGTCTTCAACTTTTATCTTTAATGTCATATGCAAGGGCTGCACCGCTGTTACTAAGTTAACACAACCTAGAGGGCAAGTGTAGCTTGAAGATATATTATATATGTATGTCATATTGGATCGAGAACTACGGTTTAAAGCGAATTCCTAACCACTACAAACATCCATGGCATCGCCGGGACTCGAAATCGAAACCTTTAGTACCGATCGCCATTCCGCTAGCCATTCGGCCATCAGTCCCATTTCAAAAAGTGTGAGAACCACTGACTTAGTGGAATCCTTATATATTTATGAATCGTTCTTGTATAATGTTTTGCTGCTAGAAACCATATGTTACACTTCATCTTTTATCAAATAGATTGGAAAAACCTTGTTTACAATTTATTTCACTGAAACTATTTAAGATATTTTTACAGTAAAAATGTAAATAAAAGAATCTCGGTGATACAAGCATTATATAACGACTGACTGCTTAATAAAGTGTTCCTTTCTCATATTATGGTCCCTGTCTAATATAACTGCTGCATCTCACGACATCACTGTGCCTAGAGCTGAGTGGTCGCTATATAGTTTGAGAATAATGTGGGTGAGACAAGCCTGACTAGACTCCGTGACGCTAAAGTGGATTCCGAACCCCACACAAACATCCATGGAACCGCCGGGACTCGAACCCGAAACCTGTGGTACTTAGCGCCAGAGTGCTCGTGGTCAAATATGAATTTAGAGTGTTGGGCGTACTTCTGACGACCCTACCCTGTAAAAAGAAAAACGTTTCCTGTCTCGAAATCTGCCATTAGGCAAGCGGCCTCGGCCCACCCTAGGGTTTCTTCATCGTTTCTGTTTTACGCTGATGATGATGATTCATCTTATTATTATGCAGACGATGAAGACAAGTACAGGAGAATTTAGATATCGTTTTAGAAACCCGGACCACAGCTCAGTATTCCGCTCAGAATTAACTGCTATAAGCGAAGCTCAGAGCCTAGCTTTAGACTTTAAAGTACCTGATGTTTGGATTCTGACTGATAGTAAGAGCTCAATACAGTATTTGAAAAATTGGCCAAGCATCTTGGACAAATTGGGGCAGGATATAGTTTCCAAACTAGCTGTTTTGGACCAGATCGGATCGGTGTGCTTGCAGTGGATTCCCTCCCATGTGGGCATCTACGGAAATGAAATTGCTGATCTGCTCGCTAGGGAAGGTTGCGAACTTCCCAAAGCTTCTTCTTCCAATCTGTTAGCTTCAGAGGTTCATTCCATGACTTTAGCCAGAGTGAATACCTCTTGGAGGTCGCCACCCATTCGTGCATGGTACGCCGCTAAATATCCTGGTATGTCCATACAGTGCTCCTGTCCTAGACCTGCTCAAACGGTTTTAGCTAGACTAAGGACTGGCCACATTAAGAGTTTGACCTTCAATGGAGACGAGAAGGCATATGCCCTTTGTCATTGTTCGACCATCGCATCTCCCTCTTATCTCATAGATTGTATTGGTGCCTCTGTGAGGCAACTGTTGAATGAGGGGAGGACAGTTTACGATCTATTGATGCAGCATGATCTACTGGACTTGGTTTAGGATTCTAAATCAAGGGGATAAGCAACAACAACAATAAGCAACAACATTATGCAGACGAAACATTTAGCATGCTTTAACATGAAGTGTTTTTAATTCGTATTTGCGATAAAAGTTTATTGTCAGCTCAATAATTGTTTTTCCCCTTTTATGTTAAAAAAAAACAAAAAAAAAACCGGATCAATTTTCCTCAGGTTTCTGGAAAACTTCCTGCAAGAACGAAGTGTTCTATTCGGACCTTTTATATGTACAAATGTACAGTGATCACAAAGGTTTAAATGTAAAGTAGAATATTCGAGTCCGATTCGTGACTCAGTGGTAACGTGCGCCACTGGTGAGCATTAGATCTGAGGTTCCATCCGCTGTCGGCATTGTTGTTGCCATTGTTTCAGAAACACGAGAAGACTCGATGGCGTTTGGGATGCTCAACATCTTGTCTCGTTCGTTGGACTAGCTGGTGGAAGTTTCTGGTTTTCTCTCCCATTCGACACGTAAGTACGGGGTAGTTCAACCTTGAAATTCGGAATGTGTTTCTTTTCGCTGATTTGCATTCTTCTTAGATATTTGATTTTGAACGTTTTTGTTCGAAATTTTCAATTACTTGTTACTTTTCTTATATTGGAAATTGGTTTTCCTGTTAAAGTGTTTTAATATTTAAAATGATTGGCTACATTCTTATGATAATATATTAATTTAAAATTGAATAACAGCATCTTGTCACATATGTAACTAATGGATTTGTTGCCCGACGCGTGGCTTAGTAGCAACGTGCGCCACCGGGGAGAATTAGGGCTGAGGTTCAATCGAATGGAGGCTTTTGTTGTAGACAGTTTCAAAAACGAGGTTACTCGATAGCGTTTGTGATGTTCAGCATCTTGCCTCGTTAGTCAGACTCGCGGGGGGGATTTATACATAGTACTTCCGTGTTTTCTCGTATATCAGCAAAAGGCGTGGAAGTTCCCTCTAAAAGTCTTCCCGAAAGACACAGCCCACCTTTTTCAGCGACACGGAGTCAAATCAGGCTTATACCTACAGGTGCTCCATCACAACAGAAGCTGCCTCTTTTCCCTCACTCCACGAGTAGACTACTCACGGGGTGCTAATCCGGCGCTGCAGGGTATTGAGGATTAAACACAACAACAATATTGGAACTTCTCGAAGATTGTTCTTCATATTTTTAAATTTATCTTCATATATTTAAAAGATTATTATTAATGTGGGGAATGTTTTTTGAGGAAGTATTAATTTTTATGCTATTACGTTTTATAAGAAGCTATTTTTCGTTAGGATAATTTCAATTAGAATCTATTTGAATAGAATTTATAATGATAATTAATATTTATATGATAATAATCAACATTAAATTAGTATGATTATTATCATATAGATGATGACACATGATGTTATCATTTTTACGATAAAGAGATTTTATTTTGGTAATTAATTTGAGTTTTTGAAATGCATTAACAAAGATTTGTTATAAAAAGTATCTTTGATTTTATATAAAAGAATTTTTTTTAAAATTTATATATAATTTATAAATTTTTCTGGCGATTTATTAGGTTTGTTATTCTTCTAATTTATTTATTGTTAGTAACAGGTGGACTGAAAAGTTCGTAGGCTAACACATTAATGGCGCTACTTGTATTAAATCCATAGGATTTTTAGTTAGCCCTAACCTTCAAAAGACACGTGTAAAAATTTGACAGCTGTTGCACTATTAGTATGTGAGTTATAACATTTTCAGTAAAGTTATAGCATTTTTAGTGTTCATCACGTGCAGTCCACTCGGCTGACTGTCGATTGGACTCCGGTGTGAAATGATGGAGCCATGTTTCATCCATTGTCACATATCGACTCAAAATTCGGGTTTATTACGATTGAACAGCTCCAAACACTGCTTAGAATCGTCAATTCGCTGTTGCTTTTGGTCGATTGTGAGCTCGCGCGGCACCCACTTTGAACAGAGCTTTCGCATATCCAAATATTCATTCACGATATGTCCAACACGTTCCTTTGATATCTTTAGGATCTCAGCTATCTCAATCAACTTCACTTTACGGTTATCAGAAGTTATTTTGTGGACTTTTTTTATGTTTTCGTCGGTAACAGCCTCTTTGGGGCGTCCACTGCGTGCATCGTCCTCGGTGCTCATTTCGCCTCGTTTAAATTTAGCAAACCACTTGTCTACGGTTGATTTTTCTTATGCAAAGTCCGAATAATGATTATCAAGCCAAGCCTTGGCTTCAATAGTATTTTTTTTCGCCAAAAAGCAATGCTTTATTACCACACGAAATTCCTTTTTATCCATTTTTTCAAACTAACAAAAGTTGCTTCACTAAAAATGCTATAACTCACATACTAATAGTGCAACAGCTGTCAAATTTATACACGTGTCTTTTGAAGGTTAGGGGTAACTAAAAATCCTATGGATTTAATACAAGTAGCGCCATCTATGTGTCAGCCGGCGAACATGTTAGCCCAACTGTTAGAACAGATTTTGCTGTTTTATAACGAAGGTGACATTATTTTACCATTAAAGACATTGACGAAAATGTTTTTGATTTCGTCGTCGATATTCTATCCAATACGCAAACGATAGTAAATGCCTACTTTTTTTCACTCTATTGTAGAAAGTTCTTTATATATGAAGTTGAAATTTTCCTCTTACATTTGGCGCCATCTATTGGTAGATTTATGCAATTTAAATCTAAAAAAAGTAAAATTAATTAATAAATTTAACTGATGAATTAATATTTGAAAAAAACTGTATTAACATCCAGTGTCATGCACTACAAGTTAAAAAAAATGTGTTTGAACTTGAGTGGATGAATAAAAAGTGTTTTATGAACGATTGAAAATTTGAACAAGATATATATAGGGAGAGTGTGAGCTAATAGAAGGAATTGAAATAAACTACATGAAAGAAATGTTAAAAAATAAGCTCATAGAAGAAATTAAAAAAACTACGTAAAAAAAAAAAAAAAAAACTTGCGGAAAAGAATTCCGAACGATTTTATAAAAAATACAGCACAAAAAATGTAAATAAACCAATAAGAATAGCTCATGAAAGAAATAAAAATAGAATAAATGAACCAATAAAAACATTGAAAGTGGTCAAAGGAAACGAAAAAAACCCTAAATAGACACAAAAAATCGATAAAATATTTTCATTTAATTAAAAAAGGGCCCAAAACCTACAAAAAGGGCCTATTCTACTTTTCCAAAACAATACTATACAACGTAAACAAAACAGTGCCCATAATTTTATGGGTAAAAAACTGAAGACTCTAAAGTGCATGTCATTGTCGTTTTAAAATACCAATTTTCATTTCCAATACCATTTTCCAATTTTTATTCTAACAATATATTTTTTGACATTTCTAAGAAACTAGAAACGATAAAACGGTAGCTTTTTGTCCGTAATGGAAACAGTATGTTTTAAAATAATAATATATAGGTAAAATTTAAAAACATATACAAAGTAAACTTTGCATTTTCAATCGTGTCGCATTTTCTTTTATATTTCTTTTCTTTTCCTTTTTTTCTGAGACGTTCTAAATAAAAATAAATATTTACTCACTTTTTATTCAAGCAGAAACGCACATACAATTAAATATTTGAAAAAAAAAAGTAACAATGCTTTTAAAAAAAATACTAAAATGCTTCTATATTTTCAACGATGCGAGAGGGGAAATTCGATTTCTCAGACTCATTATTCTGCATATCCACCTTTTTGATCGCAAACTGTAAACATAAATCCGAGATCTTTTCTGATTGACTACATATGGAAGCGAACAGCGTTTTATGGCTACTCTGCTTTTCGAGAGAGTGTAAGTAGTTGAATGAGATTTTATTTCGACTCCCTTTTGCACGATTGCGCATATCTGAGTCGATTTTGTGATCAGAATCTGTAATAACTGTGCTGTAAATGAAGAATTGCGGGTTGATCCGTTGCAGGTTGATGTTCCACAAAGTTGTGGGGGAAAAAGAAGCATAGGAGTATCATCAAGGCAAATTGAAAAGAAGGAAAGATTGTTTAGTTAACTGCTTTTGTAAGTTATTTTTAGGTTGTTACCGTTGTCACTAATTCCACGATTGCAAACTATTGTATTAGTTACCTTTATAATATTGTATACTTTTACCTTTTTCAACACACACTAAATCTGTATGCAGCGGAAATATATAAATCACATTATACCACATATTTTTTTATAACTATTTTATATATTGCTGATAACAAAAATTCTTAATAGTTTCTCAGGTTTTCATGTTTTATTTTCTTGTAACATTAGTTTATTATACGAGCTCGACACGTGGCTCACTGACAACGGGCGCTACTGGTGAGCATTAAGCTCCAATCCGTTGACAGCTTAGTTGTAGGCACTGTTTAAAAAAAGGGGAAGAATCGATGGCGTTTGGAATGTTAAGAATCTCGGCTCATTAGTTGTACTACTTCGTTCTACCTAAACTATAAAATTCCAAACGATTTTATAAAAAAAGCATGTGAAAAAATTTAAATAAACGTATAAGAATAGCTCGTGAAAGAAATTAAATAAAAATAATTATTAAGAAACACTGAAACTGGTGAAGGAAATGAAAACAACAGATCAAAGACACGAAAAATCAGAATAAAATTTTTTATTTAATTAAAAAATTAGCCAAAGCAATACTATTCTACTATTCCAAACAATACTATACAACGCTACCCAAACCAATATATATAATTTTATGCGCAAGAAATTGAAAACTTTTAAACGTATCTCATTGTCATTTTAAAATGCAATTTTTCCAATTTTTATTCTGACAATACATATATTTGACGCTTCTAAGAAAACAGAAATGATAAAGCAATAGCTTTTTGTCCGTTATGGAAACTCTGCATTTTAAAATAACAATGTAGGTAAAATTTAAAAACATAAACAAAATAAACTAGGTGCATTTTCTATCATATCGCATTTTGTTTTACATTTTTCTTTTCTTTCTGAGACTTTCTAAATAGAAATAAAGATTGACACACTTTTTATTCAAACAGAAGCGTATGCTGAATTCCATATTTGAAAAAAAAAACAAACGATGTCATAAAAAAGTATTAAAAATGCTTCTATTTTTTTGAAATGATAGGAGAGGGGAAATTCGAATTCCCAGACTTATTATTCTGCATATCCACCTCTTTGATGGAAATGAAGTCCTCCATTTTGCAAGAGGACCTCGCCTAACCCTACGGACACTAGCAAAGGAAACAGAAAGCGAGGAAGACTTCAATATCGCTGAACTGTAAAAGCAAACCTGAGATGTTTTCTGGTTGACTGCGTATAGGAGCGAACAGCGTTTTATTTCTGTTCTGCTTTTCTTAAGAGAGAAGGAGAAGTTGAATGAGATTTTATTTCACCGTCTTTTGCACGGTTGCGCCTATTTGCACCGATCTGGGTGGATTCTATGATCAGAATCTGCAATAACTTTCTCCTACAATCTACGCCGGAACGCAAATGAAGAATTGCAATTTGATCGGTTACACATAGCTATGGGAAGGGGAAGAAGCATAGGAGTATCATTAAAGTAAATTGGAAAGAATGTTTAGTTACCTTTGTACCCGAGCTTTAGGTTGTTACCTTTGTACCCTAGCTTTAGGTTGTTACCTTTGTATCCTAATGTTAGGTTGTTCCCTTTGTACCGTATTGTTAAGTTGTTACCTTTATAATCTATTGTTAGGTTGTTACCTTTGTACCCAATGGTTATGTTGTTACCTTTGTACCCAATGGTTATGTTGTTACCTTTGTACCGTATTGTTAGGCTGTTACCTTTGAACCCAATTGTTAGGTTGTTCCTTTGTACCCAATTGTTAGGTTGTTCCCTTTGTACCCAATTGTTAGGTTGTATCCTTTGTAACTTATGGCTAGGTTGTTACCTTTGTAACGATCGTATTGTTAGGTTGTTGCCTTTGTAACCTTTTGTTAAGTTGCTATTTCATTGCGAAAACTGCTCTAGGACATAATAAGAATAACAAATTTTTTTATTTAATTAAAAAATAACCTTAAAAAATACTATTCTACTACTACTAATATTTTACTATTAGTACTACTACTAATAATAATATTTACTATTCAAAACAATACTATACAACGTTACCCAAAACAACATAATTTTATGGATAAAAAAACTCAAGAGTAAAGTGCATCTCATTGTCATTTTACAATGCGCATTATCATATTTTTATTCTGCAATGCATATTTTTGACATTTCTAAGAGAGCAGAAACGATAAAGCAGTAGCATTTTGTGTATAATGGAAACTCTGTATTTTAAAATAATAATGTAGATAAAATTTAAAAACATACACAAAGTAAACTTTGTATTTTAAATCGTGTCGCATTTTCTGTTTATGTTTATTCCTTTTTCCTTTTTTTTTTCTTTTCTCTAAATAGAAATAAATATTTACACACTTTTTATTCAAGCAGAAACATACGTGCAATTCCATATTAGAAAAAAAAACCGACAACAATGTTTTTAAAGAAATATTAAAATGTTTCTTATATTTTCAAGCGATGCGAGAGGGGAAATTCGAATTCCCAGACTTATTATTCTGCATATCCAACCTCTTGTATCGAAATGAAGTTCTCCATTTTCCAAGAGCAGGTCGCTTTACCCTACGGACACGAGTAACTGAAAGAGAAAGCGAGAAAGGCTTCAATATCGCTGAACAGTAAACATAAATCTGAGATCTTTTCTGGTTGACTGCGTACAGGAGCGAACATCGTTTTATTGCTGATCTCCTTTTGATGAGAGCGAAGGAGATGTAGAATAACATTTTATTTCACCGACTTTTGCACCGATCTGAGTCGATTTTATAACATGTAGATTGGAGAAGCATCTTATTGCAGTTTGTGATCATAAAATCAACTTATACGTTTCACTACATACCAGTCTTAGATGTGTTAAAAAAGGTAAAACTACACAATATTACAAAGGTAACTAACACAGTAGGTCTCAAAGGTAACTAATACAGTAGGTTACAAAAGGTAACTAACACAGTAGGTTACAAAAGGTAACAAATACAACATTATACAGTCCTACAATAGGTTACAAAGGTAACTAAACAATCTTTTCAAATTGCCTTAATGATATACGCCAATCAATTCCTTTTCGCCATAACTATGTTGAACATTATTCAACGTGTAACCGATCACCCTGCAATTCTTCATTTACGTTCTGGCTCTTCTAAATCGTCTTCGATGTGTTAAAAAGGTAAACAAATTTAGAAAATCTTTCCTTTTTTTCAATTTGCCTTAATCATACGCGTATCCTTTTTCCCCCATAATTATGTTGAATATCATTCAAAGTGTAAGATATGTTAAAAAAGGTAAATCTTAAAATGTTATAAATGAAGTTCTCCATTTTCCAAGAGGAGTTCTCTTAACCCTACGGACAGGAGCAAATGAAACAGAAAGGCCCCAGTATCGAGTGCCCAGCTGTAAACATCAATCTGAGATCTTTTCTGGTCGACTGCTTACCGGAGCGAACAGCGTTTTATTGCTGCTCTCCTTTTCTTAAGAGAGAAGGAGATTTTATTTCACCTCCCTTTGCACGGTTGCGCCTATTTGCACCGATCTGAGTCGACTTTAAGATCAGAAACTACAATAACTTGCTTCTGCAATCTACGCCAGAACGTGTTGTTGTTGTTGTTTCTTATCCCACTTGGCTGGCCAAGCCCACGAGCGCATATGGACTCATGATTGAAGGGGAAGGAAGCAGCTTCTGTTGTGATGGAGCACCCCGTAGGTAGAAGCCTGACTTTTGCTCCGTGACGCTCTTACAGTCATAGAAGACCGGGACCTACGGCTTAAAGTGGATTCCGAACCACTACAAACATCCATGGCACCGCCGGGATTCGAACCCGAAACATGTGGCACCGAGCGCCAGAGCGCTAGACACTCGGCCATTCAGGTTCCAAATTTGCCAACAGCACGCAGTGTTCCCAGGTGGTCACCCACCCAAGTACTGACCGCGCCCAATGATGCTTGACTTCGGTGATCTAACGAGAACCGGTATATTCAGCATGGTACGGCCGTTGGCCACGCCAGAACGTAAATGTGGAATTGCAGGTAGATCGGTTACCCGTTAGATGATGTTCGGGATAGTTATGGGGAAAAAAGGATACGCGTATCATTAAGGCAAATAGAAAAGTAGGAAAAATTGTTTAGTTACCTTTGTAACCTAGTGTTAAGAATCTACCTTTGTAACTTATTGTATTAGTTACCTTTGTAAATTATTGTGTGGTTTTACCTTTTCTAACACATCTAAGACGGTGTTAGGGAAAAGCATATAAATTTATGGTTTAGAAGACTTTATGATCAAAATCTGTAATAACGTGCTTCTACGATCTATTTCAGAACGTAAATATGGAATTGCAAGTTGATGGGTTACACATTGAAAAATTTTCTTTATAGTTCTGGGAAAAAATATGCACGTGAAAGAAATCCAAATAAATCAATAATAGCTCGTGAAACAAATTAGAAAAAAAATAATAAACCAGTAAGAAACGTTGATAGTGGTCCAGGGAACGAAAAATGAACAAAGACACGAAAAATAAGAATAAATAATTGTTTTATATAAGTATTATTCTACTAACAATAATATTCTACTATTCGAAAACTATACTATTCCACTAATACTAACATTCTACTATTCCAAATCAATACTATACAACACTAACCCAAACCAATACCCATAATTTTATGGATAAAAAAATACTGAAAATAGTAATGCATATCTCATTGACATTTTAAAATACGCATTTTCCAATTTTTATTATAAGAATGCATTTTTCGACACTTCTAAGAAAGCAGAAACGACAAAGCAGTAGATTTTTGCTTGTAATGGAAACTCCGCATTTTAAAATAATAATGTGGGTAAAATGTAAGAAACTATACAAAGTAAACTAAGTGCATTTTCTATCGTAACGTCTATGTTTATTTTCTTTTCATATTTTTTTGGATCAGACGATCTAAAAAGAAATAAATATTTATACAATTTTTATTCAAGCAAAAACGTACGTGCAATTCCATATTTAAAAACAACTGCTTCAAATGCTTTTATAAAAATATTAAAAGGCTTCTTATATTTTGAACGATACGAAAGGGGAAATTCGAATTCCCACACTTATTATTCTGCAAATCCAACCTCTTGGATGGAAATGAAGTTCTCCATTTTGCAAGAGGAGCTCGCCTAACCCTACGGACACGAGCAAATGAAACAGCTTCAGTATCGAGTGCCCAACTGTAAACACAAATCTGAGATCTTTTCTGGTTGACTGTGTACCGGAGCGAACAACGTCTTATTGCTGCTCTGCTTTACGGGAGAGTGTAAGGTGAAGTTGAATGAGATTTTATTTCACTCTCTTGCACGGTTGCGCCTATTTGAACTGATCTGAGTCAAGTTTATGATCAGAATCTGCAGTAACTTGCTTCTGCAATTCACGCCAGACCGTAAATGAAGAATTGCAGGTTGATCGGTTACGCGTTGGATGCTGTTCAACATAGTTATGTGGAAAGGGAATTGATTGGTGTATAACATTAAGGCAAATTGAAAAGTAGGAAAGATTGTTTAGTTATCTTTGTAACCTATTGTTACTATTAGGTCAGGTTCATTAGGTTCTGTTAATTACTATTAGGTCCCAATCCCTAACTGTGTCTGTTTATATTAGCTTTTTTGTCACCTTTGTAACCTATTTTAAGATTGTAGTCTATATTATAAGTTTTTTTTATAATATTGGGTTTTACTTTTTTAACACATCTAAAACGATATGCAGTAAAAAGTACTAAACAGCCTGAATTCCCGCTTATTTTTTGTAAATAATTTATATGTTGTTGATAAATTCTTTATAATTTTCATGTTTTATTTACTTGTAGCATTAATTTAATATACGATGAAATTTAATTAAAAATCACATGGAAGAAATATAAGGAAAAAACTATAGAATTCCGACCGAATTTATAAAAAAGCACGTGAAAGAAAGTTAATTAAATCAATAAGAAACAGTGAAAGGAAAAAATACTGATAAAAAAAATACGAGCAATCAGAATGAAAAATTATATCTTAGTCATTTAAAAATGACCCGAAACAATATTGTTATACTGATAACAATATTCTACTATTCCAAAACAATACTATACAACGATATCCAAACCAATACCCACAATATTACAAGTAAAAAACTTAAGACTTTTAAGCGTATCTCATTGATATTTTAAATCACGCATTTTCCAATTTTTATTTTAAAAATACGCTTTTTGACATTTCTAAGAAAACAAAACGATAACGAAAAAGTTTTTTTGCCTGTAATGGAACACTGTATTTGTATTTTAGAATAATAGCGTAGGTAAAATTTAAAAACATGTAATACAAAGTAAATTTTGCATTTTCTATCGTGTTGCATTTTCTTCTATATGTATTTTCTTATTTTTCTGAAGGCACTCTAAATAGAAATATATATTTACACACTTTTTATTCAAGCAGAAACGTATGCACAATTCCATATTTGAAAAAACAAACCATGCTTTTAAAAAAATATTAAAAATGCTTCTATATTTTCAAGGATACGAGAGGGGAAATTCGAATTCCCAGACTTAATATTCTGCAGATCCAACCTCTTTGATGGAAACGAAGTTCTCCATTTTCCAAGAGGAGCCCTGCGTAACCCTACGGACACGAGCAAATGAAACAGAAAGCGCGGAAGACTTCAGTATCGCCCAACTGTAAACATAAATCTGAGATCTTTTTCGGTTGACTGCGTACCGGAGCGTTTTATTGCTGATCTGCTTTTCGTGAGAGTTTAAGGAGATGCTGAATGAGATTTTATATCACCGACTTTTGCATGGTTGCGCATATTTGCACCGATCTGAGTCAATTTTACGAACAGAATCTGCAATAACTTGCTTCTGCAATCTTCGCCAGAACGCAAATGAAGAATTGCAGGTAAATCGGTTAGAAGTTGGATGATGTTCAACATAGTTGTGGGGAAAAAAAATAGAAAGATTGTTACCTTTTGTTAACAATTTGTTAATTTTTGTTTAAATTGAAATTGAAACGAAGGAAAGATTGTTACATTTTGTTAACAATTTGTTAAAGTTTGTTAATTTTAGTTAGGCTACCTTTGTAACCTACTGTTAGGTTATTACCTTTGTATCTTATTGTTAGTTTGTTTTCTTTATATCTTATTGTTAGGTTGTTCTAACTTCTTTAATTTAGTAGTCTTCTAACTTAAATAAAAACTCTAAACTCTAAAAATTCTCCCTACTGATGTTCATCATTGTCATTTTAAAATAAGCATTTTCCATTTTTTATTCTAATAATACATTACCTGACATTTCGAAGAAAACTGACATGATAAAACAGTAGCTTTTTGCCTGTAACGGAAACACTGTGTTTTAAAATAATAATGTACCTAAAATTTAAAAAGATATATAAAGTAAACTTTTCTATAACTCGCATTTTCTTTTCCTTTTTTTTTTATTCTGAGACGTTCTAAATAGAAATAAAAATGTACACACTTTTTATTCGAGCAGAAAAGTACATGCAATTCCATATTTGAAAAAGTAAACAATGCTTTTATAAAAATATTAAAAAGGCTTTTATATTTTCACGATATATATTATACGACACGAGAGGGGAAATTCGAATTCCCAGACTTATTATTCTGCATATCCATCTCTTGGATCGAAATGAAGTATCTCCATTTTCCAAGATGAGCCCTGGTTAACCCTACGGACACGAACAAATGAAACAGAAAGGCTTCAGTATCGAGTGCCCAACTGTAAACATAAATCTGAGATCTTTTCTGGTTGACTACGTACAGGAGCGAACAGCGTTTTATTGCTGCTCTACTTTCTGTGAAAGCGAAGTAGAAGTTGAATAAGATTTTACATCACCAACTTTTGCACCGACCTGAGTCGATTTTAGATTGGAGAAGCACGTTATTGTAATTTCTGATCGTAAAATCAACTTATACGTTTCACTACATACCGTTTTAGATGCGTTAAAAAGGGTAAAACTACACAATATTAGAAAGGCAATTAATACTATAGGTTACAAATTTAACTAATACAGTAGATTACAAAGGTTACAAAGGTATCTAATACAGTAGGTTACAAAGGTATCTAATACAGTAGGTTACAAAGGTAACTAATACAGTAGGTTACAAAGGTAACTAATACAGTAGGTTACAAAGGTAACTAATACAGTAGGTTACAAAGGTAACTAATACAACACTATACAGTCTTACAATAAGTTTCAAAGGTAACTAAACAATTTTTCCTCCTTTTCAATTTGCCCTAATGATATACGCCAATCAATTCTTTTTCTTCATAACTATGTTGAAAATTATTCAACGTACAACCCATCACCCTACAATTCTTCATTTACGTTCCAGAGCAGATTGTAGAAACAAGTTATTGCAGTTTCTGATCATAAAATCTTCTAAATAATAATTAAAAAAAAAAAAAAAAAAAAAAACTCTTCTAAATCATCGTCTTCGATGTGTTAAAAATTTAAACAAACTTTGTAAATCTTTCATTATTGTCAATTTGCCTTAGTCATACGCCTATCCTTTTTTTCCATGATTATGTTGAATATCGTTCAACATGTAAGATGTGTTAGAAAAGGTAAATCTTATAATGTTATAAATGAAGTGCTACATTTTCCAGAAGAGGAACTCGCCTAACCCTACGGACACGAGCAAATGAAACAGAAAAGCTTCAATATCGAGTGCCCAACTGTAAACATACTATAAATGTGAGATTTTTTCTGGTTGACTGCATACCAGAGCGAACAGCGTTTTATTGCTGCTCTGCTTTTTGTAAGAGTGTAAGGTGAAGTTGGATGAGATCTTATATCACCGATTTGCACGGTTGCGCCTATTTGCACCGATGTGAGTTGATATTTTACAATAATAACGTAGATAAAATTTAAAAAACATATAATACAAAGTAAACTTTGCATTTTCAATCTTGTCACATTTTCTTTTATATTTATTTCATTTTCCTTTTTTCTGAGACATTCTAAATGGAAATAAATATTTACACCCTTTTATTCAAGCAGAACCGTTTGTGCAATTCCATATTTGAAAAAACAACAACAATGCTCTTTAAAACATATTAAAATGTTCTTCTATTTTCAAACGTTACGAGAGGGGAAATTCGAATTCCCAGACCTATTATTTTGCATATCCATCTCTTTGATCGAAGCGAAGTTCTCCATTTTTCAAGAGGAGTTCGCCTAACTCTACGGATGCGAAGCAAATGAAACAGAAAGAGATTCAATATCGAGTGCCGAACTGTAAACATACTATAAATCTGAGATCTTTTCTGGTTGACTGCGTACTTAAGCGAACAGCGTTTTTTTGCTGCTCTGCTTTTCTTGAGAGTGTAAAGAGACGCTGAATGAGATTTCATATCACCGACTTGCACGGTTGCGTATATTTGCACCGATCAGAGTCGATTTTATGATCAGAATCTGCAATAACTTTGCTTCTACAATCTACTCCAAAACGCAAATGAAGAATTGCAGGGTGATCGGTTACACGTTGGATGATGTTCAACATAGTTGTGGGGGAAAAAAAGAAAGGATAGGATTATATCGTTAAGGAAAATTGAAAAGAAGGAAATATTTAACACTTTTTTCGACAAATGTTGTTGGAGTTCAGTTGGAATATTCTATCCAATAGATCTCGCGGTTAATCTCAGGGTACAAAAAGAAGTACAAGCTTGCACTAAATATACTTCCTCTGCAAGTGAGAGTCTGTAGGCCAACTACTGCACAGGGTTGCTTTAAATGTTTTTTTTATTCTAGGCGAGAAATTGTAGACCAACTAAACGTTTCGCGGCAGAAGAGCATGGTTGCGCCGTACTCCCTCTAGGATAAGAGTCTCGAGGCTGACAGATCATTTCTCTTCAACACTACAGGGGCGCTCATGTAGTGTGTAAGAGGAAGTATGGTTACAATAGCAATTTCTTAGCTCATATTTGCTGCGTTTATTTAATCCCTACATTTTTCGATTTACCTTTATTACTTCAATTCTCTTCGTTCACATGAAATAGTCATTTATCTGAAATTAATTTTATATAACCAATTATTTGAAGCAACTGTAACCGCTTCCCGTTCCTTTTTAGAAACGAATAGACTCGGTGGGGACTGAGGGGTGGCAATTTGTCATACACAGGCTATGTCAGACTAGTTGAAGTGTTTTGAGGTTTCTTCAGTATGAGAATTATCCTTGAAATACGGAAAATTACCCTTAAAGATCCTTATTGAAGGCAATTCTTTTCCTTTAGCAATCGATATTAATATACCAAAGTGTAAGTACCAATATAACATGCCATTAATTACCATTATAACATAACATTAATTACCAATAAAGCATACCACCATCATCACCATAAAGATATAAACAAATTTACATTTCGAGAAGTCCTGGGTGAAAAATATTTGTTTGCAAGTCATTAGAATATAGCAAAATATCTGCAAATGCAACATTATATATTTTCGGAGATTATATTATCTAAACATAGGATTGCTTTAAACCACGGTCTTTGAAAAGAATTTTTGCTAGCATTGCAAATAAAATGTGAGTTAGTCTATCCTCAAGATGATGCAGATGCTTAATGCTTGTCACGTACCTGAAGCAACAGAGTTGTTTTCCGATTTCTGGTTTATGTACCTTTTACCCTTCAGCTATAAGACTCATTTTTGAAACATTCGCTACCAGAATACAAGTCAGGAGTACTGAGCTTTGGGAGAGAGGGAGTTTAACATCAGTCATGGCTGCTATTCCATGTTTCCTTTTTGTTTTCCCCTTAGGATTCTGTGAAATATTCATTTTCTCATGAAAAGGTAATGTGTTACAGAAAACTCGGGAAATCTTGAATTTTTAAACATTGGTAAAAATATCAAATTAAAAAATATTGTAATTCGTATTATTCTTTTTTTTGGAACATAGAGGTTTTTATGACAAATTTATAATTAAAAGAAAAAGATTAAACTCGATTGTAGCTGTTGCAGAAAGTTATTCATTGATGACAGGGCTGCTTGCGCGATTTTACAAATATGACATATATATACGTTCAGAGG
Organism: Caerostris darwini; assembly: GCA_021605075.1. Lineage (NCBI taxonomy): Eukaryota > Metazoa > Arthropoda > Arachnida > Araneae > Araneidae > Caerostris > Caerostris darwini. The sequence goes on along the minus strand of BPLQ01004061.1, from coordinate 55,272 downwards.
CTATTATTTTCACTCGCATCCGCAGTCTTATCGAGTGAATCTGCATAAACCAGGTTAGAGTTACCATAAATCAAGTTATCAGATTAATGGGTCAAATGCTGATAAAACTTATGTCAACTCAAAAGAAAAATGTACAACTGCTATCTTGTATACATTTCTTGAAACTCTATCAAGTAATTGGAGGAATTAGCATACGTACATTTTTATATATTATGTAGTGATCAAATCAGTAACAAATAAGTCCTACTCTATTTAATCAAATATTATACGTAGCCAAGTGTCTATACTTTAATTGGTATTTACTTAATATTTTAAATTATGATATTAGGTTGGTAAGGATGAGATATGTAACTAATAATACGACCAAATTTAAAACATATTATTTGACATTGGTTTAATATTTTATCAAGTACGATTCTTGGCTCAGTGGCAAAGCGTGCCACTGGTGAGCATGAGGCCGGAGGTTCAATCCGCTGGCGGCATTGTTGTAGACACTATTTCAAAAAAACGAAGAGAACCGGCAGAATTTGTAATGTTCAGCATCTTGCCTCGTAGTCGGATTACCTGGTGGAAGTTTTCCATGTTTTCTCCCATACGACACGCCTCCCGGAAGCCCTGCCCGCCCTCCTTCTTTAGCGATACGGAGCCAAGTCATACTTCTACCTATGGATGCTCCATTCAGAAGCTTCCCCTCCCTTTCCCTCCTTCCACTAGACCACACGGGTTCTTGAACTTGGTCTAAATGTTGCTGTTTAGCAAGTGGGATAAGAAACAACATATTTTACTGGGTTTTTTTTGTTGGAAAATTGCACATCTCGCCTATTTAAAGAAATCATTGTAAATAAGATAAGATCTTAAAATATTAAAAACTTTAAAAAAAAAGAAGATCTTAAAATTTTGTTGAAAATGGAATGACAATGTTACTTTGCCAAAAATATGATCCATTTTTGAATCGAATTGTCACTTGGTAATGAGAAATGGATCCAATGAGACAATCGCCAAATATTGCAAAATCATCCTTCAGCCGCTGTGCAAATGCACAGCGGCTGAAGGAGTGATCCATTATGATTTCACGAAACTAGTCTCATCGATCACAGCAGAAATAGACTGCAACCAACTGGATAAAATGATACCCTAAATTGATCAAATATCCTATTTTATTGTGTGATAATGCCACACCACACACTGCGCAATTGACTGTGGCAAAAATTTAGTTCAACAATTATAGTTGGAACTTCTTTATCTTCCGTCATACTCATCCCCACTGACTACAACTTCTTCCGAAACATAGATAACTTTGTAATAGGACAACAATTTAATTCCGACATTGGTGTAAAACTGTCCTTCCAGGAACACATTGACTCTCGTCCGCCAGAGTTTTGTGCCATCGACCTGAACAACCTGCCGCTTAAGTGGCAAAATTGTGCAGCGAACGAAAATATCAGCCGCTTCTTTGAAGAAATATTTATTGAATGCGACTTTATTAATATCTATAATTAAATTTTCTGCTTAATTTTTTGAATGAGTAAACCAATGATTAAAATTTTCTAATTTATACGTCAGTGATTATGTTTTAAAAAATAAAGCAAACACATAATAGGAAACTTAAGACCCTCAAGTGAAATTAGTAGGAAAACATAAAAAAAATCTGAAATGTATGAACAGAAAAAAATACGTATTGATTAAAAATGCTTATTAAAAATATAGCATTATTTTGTTGTACTAATTCCGCTGGCACTACAGAGACAGTTAATCTTTATACCATAAACAAGGTCTGCACTGCTGTTACTCATTTAGCACTACCCGAGGGGCACGTGTAGCTTGAAGATAGGCTACGGACGCGAGTCACACTACCCTCCCAACGCTGTACGATCCTATTAGACCGGGATTCTGAACAACTACAAACATCCATGGCACCGCCAGGACTCGAACCTGAAACCTGTGGTACCGAGTGTCACAGTTCTAGCCCTTCTGCCATCAAACCCCAAAAAATATAGCATTATAAAATTTTGAAAATTCAAGCTACTTGAAATACATTCTAAATTTTCATTCTGGGCACCGCTCTATTCTTAACGTACTATTCTTCCTAAATAAGAGTTCAAATATATTTCATATTTTGGAGGTAAGGATATAATCTATTTAAAAAGGCTGCTCTCGAATATCGCCTTGTCTTCCTCTATAAATGGAAATGAGAGCCATCTGGTGTCAGCGGTTGCTGATGCTTCAATTTATCCTTTCAGCCAATCACCGTGCAGGATGGAAAGGGGCGTTGTCTATTTTCGACGCCATTTTCACAGAGGAGTGCAAGTTTATTCAATGTCTTCCGAAGAATAACAGATGTATTCTATGTCAGAATTCATGTCATACTAATGCCATATTTGTGTTCGACATAAATAATATGGCATGAATACACAATTTGTCGATGTCAGTGTTGATTCATAATGGTTTTCAGGAATTGGGTTAGTTTTTTGTTTCGGTTTATAAATCTCATGAATAGTTCTGAAAAAGATAACAAAAAGTGTATGATTTAGTGTTCTGAAAGGCTGTTATACAGAGTTGATTTACAAGGCATATTTTAAACTGGCTAAACTAAATGTTAGACATGAATAAAAAATTTCAAATATATTGATACTTTGTATTTCAAAGACCATTGCTGCATTTTACATGAATATCGCTGATTGATGATATATGTATGAGGGCCTGAATGGCCGAGTGGCTAGCGCTCTGGCGCTCGGTACCACAGGTTTCGGGTTCGAGTCCCGGTGGTGCCATGGTTGAAGAGATATGTATTCGGAATCCACTTTAAAAATAGGCCCCGGTCTAATAGGATCGTAGAGCGTTGCACTCATTGTTACAGCGTCCGTGGCTTATGCAAGTGACACGCGCCCCCTGGGTAATGCAAAGTGAGTAACATCTGTGCAGCACTTGCCTTAAGGCATCCAACACCATGGTGTCTGTGTTTGCCAGCTGCATTAGGAAAAAAATGATATATGTATGAATATGATACAAAAGTCAATAACAGAATCTATAGTTTTTGGTTAGTAACTGTAACATTTTTTCTCACGAGAAGAGATATGTTTCATATCCCCTGTGAACATAAGTACTATATTCTTTAATAAGTGCATAATAACAACCTATCACTCAAATCCGACAGCAGATATGCAATGTTGTGGATGTTTATATTACATTCAATTAGTGTTTTGTACTAATGAGAACAACCTGTCATTAAAATCTAACAGCAGATAATCATTGTCATGGATAATGATCCGTCATAAAATTAGCGATTGTCTGTTCGACCTTCACAGGTTGAAACAATTAAAGACGGACATACCATGGGCTAGGGAAGTGTCTATTCCAATAAGAAGTGATGGAAGCTGATCCACCCTCTTGACTGATTTTCTTAAAGGGCGGATTTTGGAGGAGTGGAACAATGTTCTGTGCACGGGATATGATCTACACCATGAGTTGCTGCATCCTGATTGGTGCTAGACCATGGGCTGAGGAAGGGTCCACTCCAATGAGAAATGAGGGAAGCTGACTCAGCCCTCTATTGACGGATTTTCTTAAAAGGAAGTTTTTTGGAGAAGGAGTGGAAGAGAGTTCTGTGACTACAGACGGGATATAGACTACGTCATGAGTTGCTGCATCCTGATTGGTGTTAGACCATGGACTGAGGAAGGGTGCACTCCAATGAGAAATGAGGGAAGCTGACTCAGCCCTCTATTGACGGATTTTCTTAAAAGGAAGTTTTTTGGAGAAGGAGTGGAAGAGAGTTCTGTGACTACAGACGGGATATAGACTACGTCATGAGTTGCTGCATCGTGATTGGTGCTAGACTATGGGCTAAGGAAGTGTCCACTCCAGTGAAAAGTGAGGGAAACTGAACCCCTCTCCCCTCGTGACGAATTTTCTTAAAAGGAGGTTTTTGTTGATGGAATGGCAGAGTGCTCTGTGCCAAGTCGACAAGAAATACTGTTTTTCTCTGTTTCTGTGAAGTACGGTCTCCTGGGGGAGTTTTCCGGGTTTTTTTTCCCACACGATGAACAAAGGCGGGGTAATTCCCTTTAAAAGTCAGTCAGTCTTCTACGTATGGGTGCTAATTCACAACAGAAGCTGTCCCCTTCCTTTCCTACATTTAGAGCACACATGTTCATGAACTTAGTCTAGATGTTGCTATCGATCAAGTGGGATCAGAAACAACAACACTTTCTGAATAAAAATCCAGATATGAGTTAAAAGTAATATTAAGTACCTTAAATTATTTATCAGTTTACAATAATGTAATGAATAATACTTCTTTAAAGTTAAACTAATGTTGCTTTAATTCATTGTCATTAAGCAAAAAAAAAAAAAAAAAAAATAATAATAATAATAATCAACAATATATAAATCCATTTGCATGATTTTAATGTAATAAGTTTGCAATAAAATGCTTTCTCTGTGCAATAATTTTCTGATGAAAATGTTTCTATTTTTAAATACATAATGAAAAAACCTTTTAACATGCTTATTAAAATATTTTATGCTTAAAATATTTATTTTTCATAAATGCTTTCTCTATCTAATAAGTTTCTGACTAAAAAATTTTTTTTTATAGACTAAATGAAAAACCCTTTTAATAAATTTATTAAAATATTTTGTTAGTGTTAATAAAACCATCGCTAATAGTTTTTATTTGAAAATAAAAATGATTTAAAATCTCTAATGGCAAAATTTCTCATTATTAACTTATCTTTTCAATTACAAGACACAAATTCGACTCTAAGGCATTGAAATGAGGAATCCGAACTAGACATTAATCGGCCCGCTGTTTCCCACCGGAGTTAATAAATGTAAAATAAAATGCTTTCTAATTGGGCCCCAATTTTCAACTCAGCACTCTTCACAGTTTAAGTAAACCCCGTACACCAATTCCCAGTCAGTCTGCCAGTGCCTCTTTCGTTTTCTGTTTTATATTTCCATTTTATTTTAAAGTCATCAATTTATTTATTTTTTACTTTTGTAAAGGCTGGATTATTTTGTTTATTTGTTGGCTTTAAGTTTTTTGCTTTATATTTTTTTTCAAAAACAGTTGTTAATTAAGTTTATGTTATGATGCTGGAGTAGAAAGTCAATCACAGAATCTTTTATCTACAATTTTTATATATATGTACACTCAAGAGCCAAAACATTATGACCACCTGTCAATAACGAGTTGGCCCACCTTCGGCGCGCAACACAGCTTCAACCCGCCTTGGCATGGATTAATACCACCACTTAATACCAGTTAAATACCACTTCCACCTGATCACGTGCCTTCCACGTCATCCAGGCGAGTTCATTGCAAAATGTACGGGTGGTCATAATGTTTTGGCTCTTGAGTGTATATATATATATATATATATAAATATATATGGCTATTTATCATGTAAATTTCTATTTGGACAAGCAGCTCAGCAAATAGATTAGTTGAATTAATTTAATACTATATTAATTTAATTAAAAATTATTAAAACAATTTTTAAGGAATTGGAACTTTACGAATGTAACATTTTAGAACCTAACCTAATGTAAGCAATGTAACGTTGCATATAATCTTTTTTTTTTGTAGAGTAAAACTTTTGACATTCAATATTTCACTTTCGTATATTTTTATTAAATATCTATACACTGAAGTGACAAAAGTCATGGGATACCTCTTAATATCGTGTCGGCCCTCCTTTCGCCCGGCGAAGTGCAGCAACTCGACGTGGCATGGACTCAACAAGTCGTTGGAAGTCTTCTGCAGGAATATTGAGCCATGCTGTCTCGATAGACGTCCATAATTGTGAAAGCGTTGATGGTGCAGGATTTTGGGCACGAACAGACCTCTCGATGATGTCCCATAAATGCTCGATGGGATTCATGTCGGGCGATCTAGGTGGCCAGATCATTCTTTGGAATTGTCCAGAATGTTCTTCAAACCAATCGCGAACAGTTGTGGTCCGGTGACATGGCGCATTGTCATCCATAAAAATACCATCGTTGTTTGGGTACATGAAGTCCATGAATGGCTGCAAGTGATCTCCAAGTAGCTGAACATAAGCATTTCCAGTCAATGTTCGATCCAGTCGCACCAGAGGACCAAGTCCATGCCATGAAAAAAAAGCCCACACCATTACGGAGCCACCACCAGCTTGAACAGTGGCTTTCTGACAGTTTGGGTCCATGGCTTCGTGGGGTCTGCGCCACACTCGAACCCTACCATGAGCTCTTACCAACTGAAATCGTGCCTCATCGGACCAGGCCACGGTTTTCCATTCATCTAGGGACCAACCGATATGCTCACGTGCCCAACTAACATTCCGCGTTCAAAGTCTGTTAATTCCCGTCGTGCGGTCATCATCACGTCAAACCTCTTCACATGAATAACAAACAGAAAGGGAAAGCTCTGCGAAAGCACTGCGCATTTATACCTGTTCTACGCGATGCTACTGCCATCTGAAAATTTGCATATTGCTATCCCATGACTTTTATCACTTCAGTGTATATCTACTCATTAATCAGCATCATTGGCGCGACAGCCCCAGGGTGTGCCAAGACCATCTGCCTACTGGCAGATTTCGGGACAAGAGATGCTTTCTTTTTTACGGGGTAAGATTGCCAGTCCTACGCTCAATGCTCAACATCCATATTAGACGGAGAATTTAAGTGTATTTACAACAGCCCTACGTTTTAAGTGGATTCCGACCCATCACAAACATCCATGGCACCATCGGGATTCGAATTTGAAACCTCTGGCACCGAGCGCCATCAGGCCTCATATCTACTCATTGTTCTGGAATAACTATTTGGATATTTAAATAATAGTATCATAAGATATTTGAGTTACAATTAAAAGTGTGTTAAAAAGTTGAAAACTATTATATATATATATAGATAAGAATTTTGAATAAAGGTTTATATTTGTTACTATTAAAAGTTGCGATATAATGAACTCGAGTGTAGAACCATCCTTCCTCTTACTCGCTGGCAAGAGAATCCATCTATGTTGGTCAGGAGAAATATCTAGGTGGCCTACAAACTCTCATCCAACAAGTATATTTAGTGTAATCCTGCGCTCCTGCCGAGAAACGTTTAGTTGGCCTACGGACACTCGCCCGCAGTCTTACACCCACTTCATCCACCTACAGAGTCAGATTGTGTTGGGAAGCGATATATTTCATTTGTGAATTTTTATGAGATTCAATTTTTGGAAACCAGTTTTATGCTTTTGGGAATTGATGGCCTAGTGACTACGCTCTGATGCTCGGTGTCATAGGTTTCGGGTTCACTCCCGGCTGTGCCATGGATAATTGTAGTAGTTCGGAATCCACTTTAAACCGTTGTGTTCCGGTCTAATAGGATCTTAGAGCGTTGTGGGGGTCTTGTTACTCCCGTCCGTAGCATATCTTGAAGGTACACGTGCCCCCTGGGTAGTGTTAAATGAGTAACAGCGGTGCAGTCCTTGCTAATGGCATGAAGATGAATCGTCTCTCTATTGCCAGTTGCATTAGAACAACAACAGAACAGAGAAACGGAATAAAAAATTCTATATTTTTATTTCAAAAGAACATATTTGAAGTAAAAGGAAAAGATTTAAAAGGACTTACCTGAACTATGAAAGATGATTAAAAAAATTAAGAGGATATTTCAAAATTGAACTTTGAAACCTTGAAAATTTGGATGGAAATATGTCGTTTCCCAACACAATCTCTAAGTCCTTTCATTAATTTTTATATGAGTGTCCCACTAAATAAGTTTTATATTCTAAATTAGATATACCATTTGACAATATTTGATATACCATTTAGATAAAAAGCGACAGTGTTTGATACACCATTTAGATAAAAAGAGACAGTGTTTGATACACCATTTAGATAAAAAGCGACAGTGTTTGATACACCATTTAGATAAAAAGCGACAGTGTTTGATACACCATTTAGATAAAAAGCGACAGTGTTTGATACACCATTTAGATAAAAAGCGACAGTGTTTGATACACCATTTAGATAAAAGCGACAGTGTTTGATACACCATTTAGATAAAAAGCGACAGTGTTTGATACACCATTTAGATAAAAAGCGACAGTGTTTGATACACCATTTAGATAAAAAGCGACAGTGTTTGATAGACCATTTAGATAAAAAGCGACAGTGTTTGATACACCATTTAGATAAAAAGCGACAGTGTTTGATAGACCATTTAGATAAAAAGCGACAGTGTTTGATACACCATTTAGATAAAAAGCGACAGTGTTTGATACACCATTTAGATAAAAAGCGACAGTGTTTGATACACCATTTAGATAAAAAGCGACAGTGTTTGATAGACCATTTAGATAAAAAGCGTGTTTGATACAGTGTTTGATAAAAACCATTTAGATAAAAAGCGACAGTGTTTGATACACCATTTAGATGTTTGATAAAAAAGATGTGTTTGATACCAAATAAAAAGCGACAGTGTTTGATACACCATTTAGATAAAAAGCGACAGTGTTTGATACACCATTTAGATAAAAAGCGACAGTGTTTGATACACATTTAGATAAAAAGCGACAGTGTTTGATACACCATTTAGATAAAAAGCGACAGTGTTTGATACACCATTTAGATAAAAGCGACAGTGTTTGATACACCATTTAGATAAAAAGCGACAGTGTTTGATACACCATTTAGATAAAAAGCGACAGTGTTTGATACACCATTTAGATAAAAAGCGACAGTGTTTGATACACCATTTAGATAAAAAGCGACAGTGTTTCATACACCATTTAGATAAAAAAAAGCGACAGTGTTTCATACACCATTTAGATAAAAAGCGACAGTGTTTCATACACCATTTAGATAAAAGCGACAGTGTTTCATACACCATTTAGATAAAAAGCGACAGTGTTTCATACACCATTTAGATAAAAAAGCGACAGTGTTTCATACACCATTTAGATAAAAAGCGACAGTGTTTGATACACCATTTAGATAAAAAGCGACAGTGTTTGATACACCATTTAGATAAAAAGCGACAGTGTTTGATACACCATTTAGATAAAAAGAGACAGTGTTTGATACACCATTTAGATAAAAAGCGACAGTGTTTGATACACCATTTAGATAAAAAGCGACAGTGTTTGATACACCATTTAGATAAAAAGAGACAGTGTTTGATACACCATTTAGATAAAAAGCGACAGTGTTTGATACACCATTTAGATAAAAAGCGACAGTGTTTGATACACCATTTAGATAAAAAGCGACAGTGTTTGATACACCATTTAGATAAAAAAAAAGAGACAGTGTTTGATACACCATTTAGATAAAAAGCGACAGTGTTTGATACACCATTTAGATAAAAAGCGACAGTGTTTGATACACCATTTAGATAAAAAGCGACAGTGTTTGATACACCATTTAGATAAAAAGCGACAGTGTTTGATACACCATTTAGATAAAAAGCGACAGTGTTTGATACACCATTTAGATAAAAAGCGACAGTGTTTGATACACCATTTAGATAAAAAGCGACAGTGTTTGATACACCATTTAGATAAAAAGCGACAGTGTTTGATACACCATTTAGATAAAAAGCGACAGTGTTTGATTACGTTTCATTTAGATAAAAAGCGACAGTGTTTGATACACCATTTAGATAAAAAGCGACAGTGTTTGATACACCATTTAGATAAAAAGGACAGTGTTTCATACACCATTTAGATAAAAGCGACGGTCATACACCATTTAGATAAAGAGACAGATAAAAAGTTTGATACACCATTTAGATAAAAGCGACAGTGTTTGATACACCATTTAGATAAAAAGCGACAGTGTTTGATACACCATTTAGATAAAAAGCGACCATTTAATAAAAAGTGTTTGATACACCATTTAGATAAAAAGCGACAGTGTTTGATACACCATTTAGATAAAAAGCGACAGTGTTTGATACACCATTTAGATAAAAAGCGACAGTGTTTGATACACCATTTAGATAAAAAGCGACAGTGTTTGATACACCATTTAGATAAAAAGCGACAGTGTTTGATACACCATTTAGATAAAAAGCGACAGTGTTTGATACACCATTTAGATAAAAAGCGACAGTGTTTGATACACCATTTAGATAAAAAGCGACAGTGTTTGATACACCATTTAGATAAAAAGCGACAGTGTTTGATACACCATTTAGATAAAAAGCGACAGTGTTTGATACACCATTTAGATAAAAAGCGACAGTGTTTGATACACCATTTAGATAAAAAGCGACAGTGTTTATACACCATTTAGATAAAAAGCGACAGTGTTTCATACACCATTTAGATAAAAGCGACAGTGTTTGATACACCATTTAGATAAAAAGCGACAGTGTTTGATACACCATTTAGATAAAAAGCGACAGTGTTTGATACACCATTTAGATAAAAAGCGACAGTGTTTGATACACCATTTAGATAAAAAGCGACAGTGTTTGATACACCATTTAGATAAAAAGCGACAGTGTTTGATACACCATTTAGATAAAAAGCGACAGTGTTTGATACACCATTTAGATAAAAAGCGACAGTGTTTGATAGACCATTTAGATAAAAAGCGACAGTGTTTGATACACCATTTAGATAAAAAGCGACAGTGTTTGATACACCATTTAGATAAAAAGCGACAGTGTTTGATACACCATTTAGATAAAAAGCGACAGTGTTTGATACACCATTTAGATAAAAGCGACAGTGTTTGATACACCATTTAGATAAAAAAGCGACATGTTTGATACACCATTTAGATAAAAGCGACAGTGTTTGATACACCATTTAGATAAAAGCGACAGTGTTTGATACACCATTTAGATAAAAAGCGACAGTGTTTGATACACCATTTAAAATGTTTATATATACCATTTAGATAAAAAGCGACAGTGTTGATACACCATTTAGATAAAAAGCGACAGTGTTTGATACACCATTTAGATAAAAAGCGACAGTGTTTGATACACCATTTAGATAAAAAGCGACAGTGTTTGATACACCATTTAGATAAAAAGCGACAGTGTTTGATACACCATTTAGATAAAAAGCGACAGTGTTTGATACACCATTTAGATAAAAAAGCGACAGTGTTTGATACACCATTTAGATAAAAAGCGACAGTGTTTGATACACCATTTAGATAAAAAGCGACAGTGTTTGATACACCATTTAGATAAAAAGCGACAGTGTTTGATACACCATTTAGATAAAAAGCGACAGTGTTTGATACACCATTTAGATAAAAACAGTGTTTGATACACCATTTAGATAAAAAGCGACAGTGTTTGATACACCATTTAGATAAAAAGCGACAGTGTTTGATACACCATTTAGATAAAAAGCGACAGTGTTTGATACACCATTTAGATAAAAAAGCGACAGTGTTTGATACACCATTTAGATGAAAAGCGACAGTGTTTGATACACCATTTAGATAAAAAGCGACAGTGTTTGATACACCATTTAGATAAAAAGCGACAGTGTTTGATACACCATTTAGATAAAAAGCGACAGTGTTTGATACACCATTTAGATAAAAAGCGACAGTGTTTGATACACCATTTAGATAAAAAGCGACAGTGTTTGATACACCATTTAGATAAAAAGCGACAGTGTTTGATACACCATTTAGATAAAAAGCGACAGTGTTTGATACACCATTTAGATAAAAAGCGACAGTGTTTGATACACCATTTAGATAAAAAGCGACAGTGTTTGATACACCATTTAGATAAAAAGCGACAGTGTTTGATACACCATTTAGATAAAAAGCGACAGTGTTTGATACACCATTTAGATAAAAAGCGACAGTGTTTGATACACCATTTAGATAAAAAGCGACAGTGTTTGATACACCATTTAGATAAAAAGCGACAGTGTTTGATACACCATTTAGATAAAAAGCGACAGTGTTTGATACCTAAAAAAAAATAACCATTTAGATAAAAAACAGTGTTTGATACACCATTTAGATAAAAAGCGACAGTGTTTGATACACCATTTAGATAAAAAGCGACAGTGTTTGATACACCATTTAGATAAAAAGCGACAGTGTTTGATACACCATTTAGATAAAAAGCGACAGTGTTTGATACACCATTTAGATAAAAAGAGACAGTGTTTGATACACCATTTAGATAAAAAGCGACAGTGTTTGATACACCATTTAGATAAAAAGCGACAGTGTTTGATACACCATTTAGATAAAAAGAGACAGTGTTTGATACACCATTTAGATAAAAAGAGACAGTGTTTGATACACCATTTAGATAAAAAGAGACAGTGTTTGATACACCATTTAGATAAAAAGACAGTGTTTGATACACCATTTAGATAAAAAGAGACAGTGTTTGATACACCATTTAGATAAAAAGAGACAGTGTTTGATACACCATTTAGATAAAAAGAGACAGTGTTTGATACACCATTTAGATAAAAAGCGACAGTGTTTGATACACCCTTTAGATAAAAAGAGACAGTGTTTGATACACCATTTAGATAAAAAGAGACAGTGTTTGATACACCATTTAGATAAAAAGCGACAGTGTTTGATACACCCTTTAGATAAAAAGCGACAGTGTTTGATACACCCTTTAGATAAAAGAGACAGTGTTTGATACACCATTTAGATAAAAGAGACAGTGTTTGATACACCATTTAGATAAAAAGCGACAGTGTTTGATAATATAAAAAGCGACAGTGTTTGATACACCCTTTAGATAAAAAGAGACAGTGTTTGATACACCCTTTAGATAAAAA
>BPLQ01004061.1:0-37500 GCA_021605075.1 Caerostris darwini | reverse complement strand
GAAAAGTTAAAAAAATAAATTGATAACTTTAAAATAAAATGGAAATATAAAACAGAAAACGAAACAGCCAAACTAACTGGGAATTGAACCAAGTGAGTTATCTAATCCGCAGTGCTGAGTTAAAAATTGAGGTCCAATTAGAAAGCATTTGATTTCGCATTTATTAACTCTAATGGGAAACAGTTGTCTGATTAATATCTAGTGCAGATTTGCTTTTTCGCATTTCAATGCCTTAGAGTCGAATTTGTCTGTCGTAATTGAAAAGTTTAAGTTAATAATGAAAACTCTGCCATTAGAGATTTTAAATCATTTATTTTTATTATCAAAAGAAAAACTATTAACGATGTTTTTATTAACACAAATAAAATACTTTAATAAGTTTGTTAAAAGGAGTTATCATTTCGTTTATAAAAAAGAAACATTTTTTATCAGATATTTATTAGATAGAGAAATTATGTATTTAATAGAGAAAGCATTTTAGTGCAAACTATTGCATTAAAATCATATACAAACAGAATTACTGTATATGTTGTTTATTGGCATTTCTTTGCATTGCGTAGAAATTGAAAACAATATTAGTTTAACATTAAAGAAACGTTTTTCCTCTAAAAGACATTGAATGGTACTTTAGCATTGAATTTAAGTCATTAAATTATACTTTAGCATTGAAGTTAAAGCATTGAATTACACTTTAGCATTGAAGTTAAGGAACTGAATTATACTTTAGCATTCAATTTAAGGAATTATACTTTGGCATTTATATTTGCCATTTATTACTTCAATGTTGGGGCCTGATGGCTGAGGGACAAACGCTCTGGTGCCACAAGTTTCATGTTCGAATCCGAACGGTGCCATGGATGTTTGTAATGGTTCGGAATCCACTTTAAACTCTAGAACCCAGTCTAATACGACTGCTGAGCATTGTGCTTGGGGCTGATTATCTTACACAGTAAAAAAGAAAACATCTCCTCCATCATCTATAATTTATTTTTATTTACCAAAAATTATAGATAAAAATATTTTTTGATTGACTTTTTATAACAGCGTAACAATTAAGAACTCTTTCTGAAAAAAAGATAAAGCAGAAATCCCGAATAACCCGAACGTTAATGCGCAAAATTAGAAATAAAGTGATTACTTTAAAATAAAATGGAAATATAAAACAGAAAACGAAACAGCCAAACTAACTGGGAATTGGACCACGTGGCTTATCTAATCCAAAAAGAGTGCTGAGGTAAATATTGGGGTTCCAATTAGAAAGCATTTTGTTTCACATTTATTAAATCCGTTGGGAAACAGCTGTCTGATTAATAACTATTTCAGATTTCGCATTTCAATGCCTCTGAGTCGAATTTGACTCTAGTAATTGAAAAGTTAAGTTAATAATGGAAATTCTGTCATTAGAGATTTTAAATCATTTATTTTTTTCATTTTCGAAAGAAAAACTATTAGCGATGTTTTTATTAACGCAAATAAAATACTTTAATAAGTTTGTTAAAAGGGGTTATCATTTCGTTTATAAAAAAGAAACATTTTTTATCAGAAATTTATTAGATAGAGAAATTATTTAATAGAGAAAGCATTTTAGTGCAAACTATTGCATTAAAATCGTATAAACAGAATTACTGTATATGTTGTTGATCGGTATTTCTTTGCATTGCGTAGAAATTGAAACAATATTAGTTTAACATTAAAGAAACATTTCGTCATCTGAAAGGCATTGAATTATACTTTAGCATTCAATTTAAGGAATTATACTTTGGAATTTATTATTACTGTTGGGGCCTGATGGCCGAGTGACTAGCGCTCTGGGGTCACAGGTTTCATGTTCGAATCCGAACGGTGCCATGGATGTTTGTAATGGTTCGTAATCCACTTTAAACACTAGAACCCGGTTTAATATGACTGCAGAACATTGTGATTGGGGCTAATTATCTTACCCAGTAAAAAGGAATTGAGGCTCGGCTTGACTCTTGTTCTCTCCTACCCTTTTCTTTCCACCACACACACTCCTGAGTTTTTTCTGACTAAGTAACTCTAGTCTATTGAATTCTCATCAAAGTGCAAAGGATTTTAAACTTAACTTTTTGTTTTCATATTTTTACCACAATATACACTTATATTTTTCAACTCCTGAGCTATGGCTCATCCTAATTCTACACTTTATTTACACACATTTCTTACACATTAAATACTCTTATGTTTTCTCTCTTAAAGTTAATTATTTTTATTTTTACTAATTATGCAAAAGGAGATAGGGGGATCCTGTCCCCAGGCACTCCAAAAATACACAACCTTTGCATCTCCTCCATCATCGGCAAATTATTCTTATTTACCAAAAATTATAGAGAAAAATATTTTTTGAATGACTTTTTATAACAGCCTAACAAACTTCGCTAAGAACTCTTTCTGAAAAAAAGATAAAGAAAATCTCGAATAATCCAGACGTTAATGCACAAAAGTAGAAATTAATTAATAATTTTAAAATAAAATGGAAATATAAAACAGAAAGAGCCAACTAACTGGGAATTGAACCACGTGGTTTATCTAATCCGTGAGAGTGCTGAGTAAAAAACTGGGGTCCAATTAGAAAGCATTTTATTTCACATTTATCAACTCCGCTAGGAAACAGCTGGCTGATTAATAACTATTTCAGATTTGTTTTTTCGCATTTCAATGCCTTAGAGTCGAATTTGTCTGTAGTAATTGAAAAGTTAAGTTAATAATCGAAACACGGGGTTCTGTCATTAGAGATTTTAAATCATTTATTTTTTATTTTCAAAAGAAAAACTATCAGCGATGTTTCTATTAACACGAATAAAGTATTTTAATAAGCATGTTAAAAGGGTTTTTCATTTCGTTTATAAAAAAAAGAAAAACTTTCATTAGAAACTTATTAGATAGGGAAAGCATTTCAGTGAAAACTAGTACATTAAAATCATACAAATAGAATTATATAGTTTTGATCAGTATTCTTTTGCATTGCTTCAATTAATTTATTCAACAATAGTTTGTTTCACAACATTTTATCAACATTATTTTAACATTAAAAAAAATCATTTTCTCCTGTAAACGGATAAAGTAATTTTAGGCATTTTCTTTTAACTCTTGTATGGATTTATAATCAGAAACTGTTTTTATTACAAAACACCCATTAGTTAAACATATTCCGAATCTTTTTTATTTTATTCATTAGTACTTTATGCAGCAATGAATTCTGAGGAATCAATACAACTTGAGACATAATACAGTGAAGCCTGAGGAATATTGATGTTATTTTGTAGAATTGTAACCATGCGTCCTACTATACACTGGCAAGAGATCCCCCTTGTGGCGTTCAAGTGAAATGGTCAGTTGGTCTACAGACTCTCACCCAGAGAGGAAGTATATTTTGCGCACCCTGCGAATAGTCGAGTTTCGGTTTAGAAGGGGAATCCTTCAACGAATCTATAATTATCTGTCTTTAAATGTGAATAAAGCGTAAGTTTACCAGCCTGGGCCTCAAATATATCAACCCAACCACACCCCATTTACAATTGGATTGCCCAATCAACACACTATAAATTTAATAACTGAAACTAAAATTACGAATACCATAAGAATGTGATGAATTTGCACAAATATATTGTTTCTTATTCCACTTGGCCGGCAGCAACATCTAGGCCAAGTCCCTGAATTCATGCGGTCTTATATAAGAAGGGAAGGGAAAGTCTCTTTCTATTCCCATATTAATGTTTATCTATTCCCAAATTAATGCAATTCGAGGGTGAAAACTTTATTATTTTATTTTATTTATTTAACTTTATTTATTTAACCTTTTATTTTATTTTATTTATTTATTTAACTTTATTTATTTTTT
This sequence comes from Caerostris darwini, assembly GCA_021605075.1. Lineage (NCBI taxonomy): Eukaryota > Metazoa > Arthropoda > Arachnida > Araneae > Araneidae > Caerostris > Caerostris darwini. Next base: position 33,641 of record BPLQ01004061.1, on the reverse strand, counting down.
TATATTAAAATTTAATATTCTTATAAATAAAATGATGATATGAATTCTGATTCCAGCTGTAACTAGTTGGTTAAAGCATAATCATTTGACTTGTTACTTAATTCAAATTATCCAAACCCAAAATATTTCCTTTAAAGAGGAATTTTAGGTAGGATATCTGAGTAAGTCGATTTCTATTCCTAAATTAATGCTTAACGTGTAATTCGAAGATGAAAACTTTATGTGAGCAACATTCCTGTGAATCTTCCCGATACAAATGGAATATCGACAGATCTGTCTGCAAATGGCTTTCGAGGATGTCCTAATATCTCTCGCCCATTTCCTTCTTCAAAATCCGATCATCCTCTCCGAGAAATTCTCCATTTTGCTGCTTCTTCCAATTCGATTTCAAAAACTTTCCGCAAATCGATGCTCCGAAGATGCGGTTTGTGTGTAAGCGGATCTCGAGAAATGGGCTTATCTCTCCTCCCCCTTTCACGGTTTACGGTTTAAGGATTCGATGGACATTGGATCAAATCTTGTTTTGGATATAGGAATGCCTTTTTAAAAATGAAAGATTCCCCCCCATTATCAACTGAGTAATTCTCCTTTTTTTTTTCCAGTTATACTAACATTTAAAAGAAATGAAGCATAATCAAGAGACAATTCTATCTTGAGCTTGAAACGAACTTATTTTTCTTTAAACCAAAAGGGAAAGCAACTTTAAAATCTTTAGAAGTACTAGAAGTTTAAAATAGCGTGAAACGACACAAGCATTGCTGAGAAATTACAGCTACAATAGAACCAGGGAATATATACAGGTAGTTATCAAAATAATGGAAACATCTTGGGTGTGGTTTAATTTGTCATTCTACGGTCATTTTGTACAGACTTTGGGCTAATTAGACCAAGAGCCATAGTTTAATGTGGATTCCGATCCACTCACAAACATCCATGTCACCACCAGAATTCGAATATGAAGCCTGTGGTACCAAAGGAGCGCTAGCCACTGGCCATCAGGCAGCTACGTTGTTGAAGAAGGTTGTCATATTGTCAATCATCTCGGCAGATCGAAGTTCATGCATCAAATGCCAACTGTCGCTCAATTTAATGTGGTTATTTTAATTATCAAAATAATTTATATCAAACACAATAGACGATAGCTACATTTTGTCATCTAATCTTATGACAAGTTTTGTTTAATTTTCAAATAGTTTTGAATTTTTAATATTATTGCGAAACTTTTTTAAAGAAGGGTCTTGATAAGCCTACTGGTTATTTAAATATTTTTTATGTATCAAAAACGTTAATTTTTCTCATAAATAAAATGAAATGATGAGAATATGAATTGATGATGATATGAATTACAAACTCATGATACAATAAATAAAATGATGATATGAATTCTGATTCCAGCTAACCAGTTGGCTAAAATGTAATCATTTAAATTGTTACTTGATTCAAGTTACCCGAGAACAGTATATATAATTAGAAAATATGTGAGACCCAAAATGTTTCGTATGAGAACTTTAGGTAGAATCTCTGAATAAGTCTATTTCAATTCCTAAATTAATGTTTCACGTGTAATTCGAAGATGGAAACTTTATGTGAGAAAACTTCTCGGCATCCATCCTATGATTTTTCCCGGTACAAATGGAATATCGACAGATATGTCTGCAAATGGCTTTCGAGGATGCCCTAATATCTCTCGCCCATTTCCGCTTTCAAAATCCGATCATCTTCTCCGAGAAGTTCTCCATTTTTCTGCTTCTTCCAATTCGATTTCAAAAACTTTCCGCAAATCGATGCCTCCAAAATGCGTTTTGTGTGTAAGCGGATCTCCAGTAATGGGCTTATCTCCCTTTCACCGTTTACGGATTCGATGGACATCGGTCTCAATCTTGTTTTGGATATAGGAATACCTTCCATAAAAATGAAAGATTTTTTTCCCGTTATCAGTTGAGTGATTCTCATTTTTTGCCCAGACATACTTACATTTAAAAGAAATGAACCATAATCAAGAGATAATTCCAACTTTAGCTTGAAACGAACTTATTTTTTATAATCCAAAAGGTAAAACATCTTTAAAATCTTTAGAAGTACTAGAAGTTTAAAATAGCGTGAAACGACACAAGCATCGTTGAGAAATCAAAGCTAAAATAGAATCAGGGAATATATACAGGTAGTTATCCAAATAATGGAAACACCTTGTGTTTGGTTTGTCATTCTACGGTCATTCTGTGCACACTTTGGGCTAATTAGACAGTGATCCACAGTTTAATGTGGATTCCGATCCACTCACAAACATCCATGCCACGATTCGTACATGAAGCAGTGAAGGGCAGAGGGCTAGCCAATTGGCCGTCAGGCAGTTACGCCTTTGTAGTAGATTGTCGTATTGACAGTCATCTCGGCAGATGGAAGTTCATGCATCAAGTGCTAACTGTCGCTCACTTTAATGTGGTTATTTTAATAAATAAAAGAATTTATATCAAACACAATAGACGATAGCTACATTTTGTCATCTAATGTTATGACAAGTTTTGTTTAATTTTCGAACAATTTTGAATTTTTAATATTATTGCAAAACCTTTTTTAAAGAATTTGATAAGCTTATTGATTATATAAATATTTTTTATGTTTAAAAAATAGTTAATTTTTCTCATAAATGATATGAAATGATGATAATATCAATTGTTGATGAATTGAATTACAAACTCATGATATGAATGCATAAAATGTTGATATGAATTCTGATTCGAGCTATAACCAGTTGGATATAACGCAATAATTTAAATTGTTACTTGGTTCAATTTACCCGAGAACAGTATATATAATAATAAAATATGTGAGTCCCAAATATTTACTATAAAGAGAATTTTAAGTATAATCCCTAAATAAACTCATTTTTGTGAAAATTGCAACACCATGAAGGACTTACGCGAGTGAGCTGAAATTTTTAGGAAACCCAAATTAACGCAGGATATGCAAATGATTCGAATTTCAAATCCGTAGCGCATGTGTATGCTGAGCAGTGCCCTCTGAACTGCGGATGTATCCGAATAAATTGACGTCTGTAGCGAGGCGTGTATGGTTATCGGTGGTTATCTGCTAGTGGTAAACGTTAGCTCAATCGTCACTTATGCCTCTTCGACGAAAGAGAGCGAGATTTGAACATCTTACAGAGTTTGAACGGGGTAGAATCATCGGCCTTCGTGAAGCTGGATTATCGTGCAGTAGCCGCTCGTGTGCAGCGTAACAGCAGCACAGTGATGTGACGAATCTGAAGCCTGTGATACCACAGGCCACAGTGCTAGCCAATTGTCCATCAAGCCGCTATGACCTTGAACCTGATCGGGAAACAATTTATTTTCATTTAAACCAAATGGCACAACAACTTTAAAATCTTTATAAGTACTAGAAGTTTAAAACATCTGTGAAACGACACAAGCATCATGGAGAAATAAAAGCTACAATAAAATCAGAGAATATATACAGGTGGTTATCAGAATAATGGAAAACATTCTAGAGTTATAGAGCATCCTTTACTAATATGACCTAGGACCAATTTTGGCATGTTATACAGCTTGGAATCATCTGAGAATCGAATCGCACAAGTGTATAATAGTGTTTAGAGAAATAATAAACCATTCTTAATGGATATATTGTGAAAATTACAGGAGAGATGCCGGATTGATTGCTTTAAAATGGACCATAACGGTTCGATGATATTGAGGTCAAGATACTGTGAGGGAAAATATAGATATTTCCCTTCATCCTCGTGTTCATCAAACCATAATTGGATAGGTACCTCTTCTTGAATAGGAGCAATATAATCGGGGAAAATACCACCTTCTGCTTGAAGCAAATTTCGCATCATAGGATAGACCTGTCCAGCTAAATCTTCTTTATACTTCTCCCCAGTGATCCTTCCATTCAAGGTTACGATTGGCCCAACAGAAAATCACGATATGGCTGCCCATTCCGGGACAGATTCAGCTCCATGCTTGACAGTTGGAAAGAGACAAATCACGATCTTAGACTTGTGCAGGTGTCCTCCAATGGTGCACTCAACCAGATGTGGCGAAATGTGTGAAAGATGATTCATCTGGCCATATAAGTGTGTTCCACTTATCAATCGATGAGGGTTTTTTTGGACTGTCATCTCACTGTAGACGACATTGGGCATTAAGAGATATGACAAGTAACTTGGGAATCAGTACTCTGCCATAAATGTCCCCTTTATGAAGGTGCCTCCTAACAGTAATTATTGACAACTGGAGAATCCAAATGCTGATTGTGCTCTGCAGGTACTGCGGTCACTTTTGCTGCAGTTAATCACTTTTGAGACATCACAATCCGCTTCAATTCCCGTCGGTCTCCTTCACTCATTTTCTCCTTTCGTCCCCTATTTTGATTTGACAAGCTTGTCTTGACGCACTGTGTGTACGCTGTCATGACTTTAGACACCATAGAAAGACATAAAAACTGAAATGTTTCGGTCATAGTTGCTCCAACTCTTTGGCGCTATCGCGTTCTGGTTGAAATTAGTATCATATTGAAATTGATGTTTATTATTATTGTGTTATTAACTTAATTTTCCTTATTTAATTTCAACGAAAATTTAGACCAAACTAATATATATATATATATATATATATATATATATGTATATATATATATATATATATATATATATATATATATATATATATATATATAATAAAAGCACACTAATTTACTTTATCTGTATTTAGCACAGCATATTTTAAATGCTCTTACATACACAGTCGGTCTTCACACACACACACACACACACACACGCACGCACGCACGCACGCACGCACACACATACACACACACGCACTCTCACACAAAAAACACTGTTTTATATAAAATCTATTTTATTAAAATAAGACCCATACCTTTTGACAACGGGAAATATTCATTAAATTAGAATCTAAATCTCATTCTTTTTTCAATACATCGGGAAAAAAGGCCTTTCATGCCTCCTCAAAAGGTTCCTTCAGTCAACAAAAGAACCTTTCTTCTGGTGCTCAGAGGCCGCGACTTTTAACAAGATTGGGATTTTCGGCGCTCCCTAGAATACCGAATAACGAACACCCTTCCCGATTCCATCTATTCTGGAAGGGATGGAAAGAAATCACGCGCAACCCCCTTTACCCCAACCCCAAAGTCGGAACATAAGGATGAATAAAGGTGCCCACCTGAGGAGAAGTCCTCGTTCGATTGGAGAAAAGGCTCCACAAAATGGCGGACATCAAATTTTAGTACGTCACTAGAAGGTTACCAACCAAAACCAAGTGCGATGATTTGAATAAGTAAACCAAAAAAAAAAAAAAAAATGGAAACCAGTGACATTCGAAGCTTAAGAGAAGATGAAGTATTTCGTAAAGATATTTTTTTCATTTAATTAGCACCTCTGAGGTTAAGAATTTAAGATGGAATTTTTATCCTAATTTAAAAACAATCTCAAAATTATTATTGAGTATACTAACTTATTTTCATTGTTTAATTTCGACTGAAATTTAAACCAGAACTATATATATATATATATGTGTAAGTATAATAAAATCAAAACATTTTAAAGCTTTTTTTAACAAAAAAGCGAAGTCTCTATCCCAGGGGTCTCCAAGCTACGGCACGCGGGTCAAATCCGGCCCGCCAGTGTCATCCATCCGGCCCGCGACAGCGAATAGCTTATTGTTGCTGTAAAGAGTTGGATAACAAAACACAGAATGATAATAGCTCGGTTTTATTGACTTGCTGGGTAAAGCTTAATGACAAGCATAATACGCAGAAAATTTAACTTAAGCATAACAACTAACTGGAAATTATAGATAATGGCAGAAAAATTAAAACGGTTTTGGCCCTTGGTACTTACTGGAGTCAACAGTATGACCCTAAAGCTGGAAAGTTTGGAGAGCCCTGCTCTAGCCTATTCGAAGACTTTTGTTATGATTATACAAATCTTCTCATTTGACTACATGGACCTTTATATGACCTTGGACGTGGAGCGCCCAGTGGTTTCCATTTTTACTGTTGCATTTTTGATTAAGTTGCTTTTATGCGATAAAGATAAATAGGTAGTATCATTAGTCTTTCGGTTTATTGTATAGGTAATGGTTATTGGTTTATTTATTTACATGATGCATACAAAATGCATGTGGTATATAATTCCAAGATTTATGCAGACCTGAAATCCAGGCTAATTACGTGATTAGTTAGCCAGATAAAAAGGAAGGAAACGTCAGATGAGTTAAATGTTGTTAGTTGTTGTTGATGAGAGAAGTCTGTTTTCGATTAGTTATTCGTCTGGAATGATATGCGTGCCTTTCTGATAACGCCAAAGTCAGTTTCGTCATCAAGACGATAATTTATTGAGCTGAGAAATGTCTACTCCAATGAGAAGTGAGGGAAGCTGAACTCCCCCTCTTGACGGATTGCCTTAAAAAGAGTTTTTATGACGAAGGGAGAGAGTTTTGCTGCGTGTCTGCTAAAAATGTTGCTCGCTTTTTTTTTACTCTGAGGTGACTGAATAGGCTAGAGACTTTGCCTGTTTCGAAAGTGAGCCTCTTGTGGTATCGTTTATCCCACCGTGTGATAATTAAAGTCTGCCGCCGACCAGACAATTAGATTCGACGTAGATTCCAGAACTCACCGACCTTCCTTGGAGTGAACTGTACTTGTGAATTAATCATGCACTTGTGATCCAATTTTATTTTAATTTCTAATTTCTTTCTATAATAACCCAGTGTGTATTATTCGTATATATATATATATATATATATATATGGTGTCCAAAAGTTAAGCATAATTGATAATTATGTGACATCTCCCGTTCTTTGAAACCTCTGCCCCAGTCTTGAGATCACAGACTGGTCCACATTCAAAATTCGAGACACTTCGGTTTGCGATCGTCCGGATTCCAGCATTCCAACGATTCTTCCTTTCGCAAACATGTCCAATTGGCGTCTTTGGGCCATCCTTCACCTTGTTTGATGGTTAACAACGTTCCTTCGCACAGCAGTTGCACAAAACTTGTCTGAACTGCCTATGCTGCTTGAATCGGCTTCTCTGCGTTCCGACATGCGCAGGTGTTTCGCGCAGGACGTAGTCGACTGAAAAGTTTTGCATAAACCCAATGTTTCTTCTTCACCCAATTAATATCCGCAAGAAATTTGGAATAATTTTACGAATATTTACTCCATGCTTTTCGCATTTTACGATTCATGCTTAACTTTTGGACACCAGTATATATATTAGTGCTTGTAAATAAAAAATTAAAGTGTTCCCATGAACTTGAAAGTGGCCCTCATCTTGAAGCCGTCATAGACGTAATATAGGCAAAGACGTTACAGCATTAATTGATTTTTATCTTTTTCCAAATACGATTTTTCTAAATAATTTTTCATTAGTAAATAAAAAAAATAAGAATAGAATAATTTTTCTAAAGTAAGCAAACTGTTTGTAACTTAAAAGTAGTTGGAAAATTTTATTTAAAAAGTGCACCATTATTGTATACCCTTTAAAATAACCCTTGGGAACTTGATTACACTTTCAGAACTTGAATAAGTTCAGAAGTTAAATAAAAGATAGAACTTTCCATCTTTTCTCGTTTATTTATAGCACACTAACTAATTGAAGCTTCTGCTTAAACTTATCGTGAATCTTCTAAATAAATGTCTTTTTTGACATCAAAAATTTGCATGTTTATTCGAATTTGTCGTGACGAATCTGCAGTCAAAAATGTGCATTCTTTTTCCTGTATGGAAGTGGTTGATTTAAGTGCTTTATGGAATGACGAGGTTGAATATGAATGAATATTGAGTTTGTCCGCTAGCAGAAAAATTCATTTTGTATTTATCCCATAAATCCAAGTTTCCTATTTACTGAAATTATCGATGTTTCGAACTTTGTCAGTATTTAATTGCAGTCAACATTTGTCGAAACGAAGCATAATAAAAGAGTTTTGAAAGAATAATCTGATGCATGGAGAATGAGAACATTAATACAAACAACAGCAAGATTTCTCGAGGTTTTAATATTTATAACTCATATCATGGGTGCACCTATCCAGCAGGAATCTGGTTGGGTTTCTTTTCTTTCTCATTATTTTTAAAAACCTTTTTTAATTTGTTGCTTGATTTAGAAACAAACTATCTCGATTTAAAAATAAATAATTTAATTTAACTCAGAATTAAAAACATTTCAAAGAGATGATGGCCCTACGAATTTTAATTCCAAACTGTAGTAGCAAAATATGTATGCTGGGAATCACCTTCAACTTTTGGTTGTAATCTTTAGACACCATAAATAACAATACATATTTTGGAAAGCTGCGTATTTTTATATCTAAGTTTATTTGAAACTGCAATGGAAGATATGTAGCAAAAGCACAAAGAAAATCTGTTGCAATGCATCACAATTTTCTGTGGGGAATATCTAAGGGTGTCTACAATCTCCTTCAAATCTATGGAAAGGTAGGACCGTCAAAATTGCCAACTTATAAAATCATCCTTTCCCTATTCGGTAACTCAACGCATTATCCTTAAAGTAGCTCCAGTTTTTTTATAGCTACTTGATGGCCAATTGGCTAGAGGTCTGGCCGTTGGTACCACAGGCTTCGGGTTCAAATCCTAGCGTTAGCAAGAATGTTTGTGAATGGTTCGGAATCCACGTTAAGCTGTAGGTCCCGGTCTAATTCGCCGAAAGTGTGCAGAAAATGACCGTAGAGCGACAAACCAAACCATATCTTGTATAAAAAATATGTTATAGTTTAAAGATCGGGGCTTGATGGCCGAGTGACTAGCGTTCTGCGCACGGTGCCACAAGTTTTGAATTCGAGTCCCGGAGGGGCCATGGATTCTTGTAGTTGTTCGGAATGCACTTAAAACAGTAGGTTCCGGTGTAATATGGTAGGTATGGTGGAATGCTGTTAGGTATAGGGCTGATAACCGTACCCCATAAAAAGAAAACATCTACAGGCTCGATATTTGGCAAGCAGACAGCCTTGGCTCACCATGGATTATGTTGCGCCATTGAAGAAGAAGTTAAAAGATTGGGCCTGATGGCCGACTAACTAGCGCTCTGGAAATCTGTGTCACAGGTTTCGAGTGCCGATGGTGACATGGATATTTTTAGTGGTTCGGAAGCCACTTTAAGCAGTAGGTCCCTTGTCTAATATGATCGCAGAGCATTGTCCCCATTCCGCGTCCTTTCTATTTCACCCACATCATTCCCATACTGTATAGGGTCAACTCAGCTGGTGGTAGTAGTGGTGTTGTAGTAGTCAACATTAGACAGAGATCTACTTTTTAAAGTGGATTCCGATTACAGTTTATAGCGTTGGGATAGAAAACCTCGTAAAAAGGAAACATATTTGTCAATAGGTGCCCCACCACGAGTTGTTACACATAATAAGAAAAGGTTAAGAGATTATAGTTTTTATATTTACAACAATGATTTCAATTAAAATAAATATCAAAATCCTTCCAAATGAATCTTTTTTGGACATTATCAAAGACTTGACAAATTTGCTAAAATAGTGCTATGGCAATTATTATAAGAAAAATGTATTTCTAACTGATGATCCAAAACAAACAACCCAAGAGCCCCACGTATAATAGAACTGAAACTATCCTGCTGATCCCGATGATGGCCATCAAGTAGAGTAGGGTGCATTATGAATGAAGCACGCCCCGGCGGTTAACTCTGACGAGGGGAATAATAATGAGACCTTTCCCTTCATGAAGTACCTGGAGAAGGCCGGCGGATTGTCATCGTGAATTACTGACTTGTGGCCAAAAGCGCATAGAGTCAGAAATGCTAGGTTTGGCCAGATTTCCCGTGTTCACTGGTAACTAAATGTATACGAAACAAACAACAAGAAACGTGAACAAAGACAATTTTGTGCGAACAATAAAAAATTATTATTATCTTGTAAGGTACTATTTTATTTAGAAAAATTAGAGAAATAATATATTATTTTATATTATTTGTCTTAAAGGATATTTGATTCAATAGACTGTCAATTTATCGTATAAAACAGAATTGAATTCTAATTTATGCCTCAAAGTACTTCCCTAGATTGTAATATTGAACAATAATATTCTATTATTTATATTATTTCTCGTGAATAATTAAACAGAAATTGAATTCTAATTTACATCTTAAAACGATTCCGTAGATCTTGATATTGCACAATAATAATCTACTATTTTATATTATTTGTCTTAAAGGATATTTGATTAAGTAGATTTTTGATTCATTTTAAAATAGAAATTGAATTCTAATTTATATCTCAAAACATTTCCGAAGAAGTTGATATTGGAAAATAATAATATATTATTGGAAAGAAAATGCGTTTTTATTAAATTGAAAAATTTTATGGAAAACTGTTCAATCAATAGTTAATATTAAAAACAATTTCCCGCCATTTTTGAAAACATTAAGCAAAGTATACGTTTTTTGTTACAAAAAAAAATAAAGAAACATGATCATACAAGCGAATGATTTTATTTATACAATATTTTTTTTTTCATTTATCTATTACACACACACACACACACATTATATATATATATATATATATTTATATATAATGGTTGTTCTGTCTGGATATACTTAATGGTTGAGAGAAAAAAAAGTTATATCTACTGTGAAAAAACCAATATATGAAATAAATGTGTTTCTCAAAACTCTTTTTTCCTTTCATATTAATAATGATTGTATTATTTTTAAAAATAAAATCATTCAAAGAATCGTAAAACTGAGTTGGCGAATCTTCTTTTCAAATCTTTTTTTCTTCTATAGTTTTTACTTTTTGATGAATCATTCTCGTTTTTTGCTTTTTTTACGAGCAAATCTTATGTAAAAAAACTTTTTTATAATATTTTTTTTTCAAAGCAGCTGGCAAACAGACATGGACGTCTTGGATGCCTTAAGGCAAGCGCTGCACAAATCTTGTTAAATCTTGTCTTGTTACTCACTTTGCATTACCCAGGGGGCGCGTGTCACTTGAAGATAAGCCACGGACGCGGTGTAACAATGCCCCCGCAACGCTCTACGATATTAGACCGGGACCTACGGTTTAAAGTGGATGCTGAAACACTACACACATCCATGGCACCGCCGGGACTCGAACCCGAAACCTGGAGTGCCGAGCGCCAGAGCGCTATTCACTCGGCCATTCAGGCCCCACTTTTTATAATATAAAATAATATATAATATTCTTAACTAAAATAAAGTTGGTTAATGGTATTTCTCCTTTAATTTATTTAGATAAGTAGACTTGGTAGAAAATTAATAAAATAAAAATATTTTTTTAGATGGTCATGCAAAATACTATTAAGTATTCTATGTTAAAATATGTAACTTAAATAAAGTTTTATGAAGTTGTTTGCTCGTGAATTTCGATTTTAGTTTACGTTATTTGGTAGATGTTTTGAATAAAAAATAGTTCATAACGCATAAAATTATTCACTTATTTGTTTATTACCATTCAGAAACAATAAATTATGAAACTGCCCTGTAATTACAAAAATATTTAGTTATTTCTGATATTTGTTTAATTTTTTATTCTTAGAAAAATTAATTAAATTAAATTAAGCGTGATAATTTAGAAAAATGTTTATGCTGAAAAATTTTCATGGACATTTTATTAAAAGTTTCCAAATTAAATACTGAGAAACATAGTAAAAGTTACTAGATTTAGCAATATATTTCTTTGCCTTATCAAATGTTATGCTTCTATTTAGCATTAGGTCTAGACTTGAACAATTACATTCAAAGTTAACTTTAAAAGGGCAGTCCGTATTTGTTGAAGTTACTGAAGTTAAAGTTAAAGTAATTTTACAAGTACAAATAACTTTAACAAGTACAAACTTTAAGAGGCTCAATCAGACTGTTTTTATGCTTCTTTTGTGAGGCATTGATAAAAAAATTTCACCAAATGCATATTATGAACAAAAATTAATTAAAAATTGTAATTCAAAGAGAAAACAGATGGCTATCCAAAGGAAATGCAAATTAAAAAAAAAATCCAACAGATGGCCATCCGATATTACATTATCCCATTACCACGAATGTTATTAGATGCGAGATAATGCTACGTTGTGAGGTTTCGATTTATATATTTTCTACGTGGGATTTTATTTTTATGTGGTGCCTATTTACCGCATAAAATTTTTAAACGTGTTGCAAACACTATATTTTATAGCCACTTATGAACTTTCTACTTATTCTATTTCTTTTGTGTGCTCCCTATCTCCAGCTCGAAAACAGGTTTGACTTTAGCTATTTTGAGCATTTATATAGTAATACATAATACCAAATAGTCAAATCTCTCATCATCATGATCATCACCACCCAATAGCCCCATAGGTGGCTGCCGACTAGTAGATTTCCGAAGCATGAGATGTTTTCTTTTTACGGGGTAAGATTGCCAGACCTACGCTGACATAGTAGATTCCAAATAATTTAATTTGAGTTAGCGATTTGATATGCCAATAAAATTTAATTTTTGCAAAAAGATTTAAAATGAAAGCCGACATTTATTTTGTTGAAAATCAATATGAAAAGAAGCTAAAGAATGTACCAATAAATGAAATGAATTTTCGGATGAATGCATATATATTTTAAATCAGAGCAAACCTCAAACCATTTTTAAAACCTCAAGCAAAATTCGCGTTTAACTCCGTTCGTGATTCGGTGTCTCCTGTTCACCTAATTCACTTACCACGAATTCTAGAACATTCCTTTCCCGAATAATAATAATTTCCCGAATAATTAATAATATTAATATTTCGAATAATTCAATAAACAGTCACTGAGAGATTCTATTCGAAACAGAGAGGTCGAGTTGAAATCTTGACTGAGGCAGTGTGTTTTCGTTTGGATGCAAATGCGACGGAGAAGGGGGATTTCCCTCCTGTTTCATTCTAATCACTTTTGCATACTAATCGCTTGTTCCACACCACCCCCGCAGATTGCCCCTCTTCCCCCCTGAAGACATTTAAGAGGGGTGTTTCTCCCGGATTCGCGGATTGCGACGGTCGGTATTCAAATCGAGTTAACGCATACCTTAAATGGATTAACGGACCCTTCCTCTGGTCTCACATATCGCGAGGCAGACACTTTCGGAATATAAAATTGGTTTGCCATCGATGATGAATTTAGAGAAAGGGCTTTTATGTTGGATGAGCATTTGAGTGGTAAGCGATTTGGAATGTGTTAAGTCGCGTTAAAGTTCACTAGATTTAAAATTGGGATTGTTGTAGTGATCGGTAGGAATTCATATTGGGATATTTGAAGAAATATTTATGAAAATAAAAATTTATTTATTTTGTATTCTAAAATTAAGAGGTGTTACTTCTTGGAAACAATATGAAGACTTCGTGTCGTAGGAAACTAGAATTTATTGGAAAATATCAGGATTTAATAAGAACAACAAAGAAACTACTATTACTGCAACTCACCATCTTAAACCACACCACATTACTGGTACTAGAGATGAGTTGCCCCTATACAGTCTGGGAATAATGTGGCTGAGAAGTCAAATTGATTCCAGCGACTCTCTACAGTCATATGAGACTGGGAGCTACGGCTTAAATTGGATTGTGAACCACTACAAACATCCATTGCATCGCCGGGACTCGAAACCGAAACCTGTGGCACCAAGCGGCACAGAGCTAGTCACTTAGCCATAACGCAATAGCCAAATCTATACTTATCCAAAATATAGACAAATCTATACTTATCAATATCTATAATTACCAAAACCTATACATATAGTGAAATCTATATTTATTAATATCTATATTTATTCAAAATATAGTTCAAATATATTCTTACCATTCTCTATACTTGTCTGAAATATAGTCAAATGCATGCTTACATAGTATGTATAGATTCAAAATAATTTAATCTGAGTTAGCATCTCAGGAAATTTAAACTCAACAATAAAATTCAAAGAATTAAAGAATGTCAGTTTGGAAAAATAGTATGTACCAATAAATGAAATAAATTTATGGATGAATGCACAAATATCAGCCAGAGTAAAATGTCAAGCAATTCTCAAATTTGACACAGTTAAAAGTTCTCCGTTTTAAACTTATTAAAAGCAGAGATAGATTTTAACATCCCTTGATTCCAAATGTGCGAACGTGCCTCGGTTTCTCCTGCTCGCCTAATTCAGTTACCTCGGATTTTAGAACACTCCTTTCCCGAATAATTCAATAAACAGTCACTGAGAATTCTATTCGAAACAGAGAGGTCGAGTTGAAATTTTGATGCAAATGCGACGGAGGGGGGATTTTCACGCGTGTTTCGTTTTAATCATTTTTGCATACTAATCGCTTCCTACACCCCTCAGATCGCCCCTCCCCCTTCTGAAGGCGTTTAAGATGGGTGTCTCCCCGTATTTGAGGATCGCGACGGTCGGTATTCAAATCGAGTTAACGAATCCCTTAAATGGATGAATGGACCCTTCCTCGGGTCTCGCATATCGCGATGCAGACACTTTCGGAATATAAAACTGTTTTGTCACGAATGCTGGGCGGCGATAAATTCGGAGAAAAGGCTTTTAATGTTGGATAAGCATTTGAGTGGTAAGCGATTTGGATGTGCTAAGTCGAGTTAAAGTTCACTAGATTTAAAATTGGGAATTCGTAGTCATAGGTAGGAATTCAGACTGGGTTATTTCAAGAAATATTTATGCAAATAAAAATTGATTTATCTTATATTTTAAAATTAAGGAGTGCTTCTGGTTGGAAACACAATAAAGATTTTGTGTCATCAAAAAAATTGGAAAATTTCATAATTTAATATGAACAACAAACAAACTACTACTACAACACCACCACATCTCTGTTCATAGAGCTGAGTTGTTAGGAATGATGTGGGTGTGAAGTGAGACTGAGCCCTGTGACACTCTATGGTCATATGAGACCAGGAACTACGATTTTAAGATGATTGCGAACCACTAGAAATATCCATTGCATTGCCAGTATTCGAATCCGAAACATGTGGCACGGAGAGTCAAAGTGTTAGTCACTCGGCCATCAAGCCCCAGTCAAATCTATACATATCCAAAATATTGTCAAATCTATACTTATCCAAAATATAGTCAAATCTATATTTACCAAAACCTATTTGTATTTAAATTTATACTTAACAAAATCTATACTCATCCAAAATATAGTCAAATCTATACTTACCCAAATCTATATTTATGCAAAATATAATTAAATCCATACTTATCAATATCTATCCTTAGAGTATAAGGTTAAGTTTTAAGTCCTTAAGTTTTTTTCCTTAAGTTTTGTCTATACAAAATATAGACAAAACTTTACTTAAAAATATCTATACTTATATAGTCAAATCTACACTTGTATGATATGTTTAGATTTGAAATAATTTAATCCGAATTAGCGATCTGATAAGGCAATAAAATACAATTTTTCACAAAGTCATTTTAAAACGGAAACTTACATTTATTTTGTTGAAAATCAATATGTAAAGAAACTAGAGAATGTATACACCAATAAATGAAATAAATTTACGCATGAATGCATACAAATGCTAAGTAAGCATAAAACTTCAAGCAAATTGCACATTTGAGTGAGCTAAAAGTTCTCCGTTTTAAACTTATTAAAAGCAGCGATAGATTTTAACATTCTTTGATTCCAAAGGCGCGTTTGACTCCGAACGTGCTTCGGTGTCTCCTGCTCACCTAATTCACTTACCACCAATTTTAGAACATTCCTTTCCCGAATAATTCAATAAACAGTCACTGAGATATTCTATTCGAAACAGAGAGTTGAAATCTTGACTGCGGCAGTGTGTTTTCGTTTGGATGCAAATGCGACGGAGGGGGAATTTTCCCGCGTGTTTCGTTCTAATCCCTTTTACACACTGATGGCTTGCTCCACCCCACCCCCTGAGATGCCCCCTCCTCCCTTCCAAAGGCGTTTCAGGGGAGTGTCTTCCCCGGATTTGTGGATTCATTCGGTATTCAAATCGAGTTAACGAATCCCTTAAATGGATGAATGGACCCTTCCTCGGGTCTCGCATATCGCGATGCGGACACTTTCAGAATTTAAATTTGTTTTGTCATCGAATTTTGGGCAGCGATAAATTAAGAGAGAAAAGGCTTTTATGTTGGATGAGGATGTGAGTGGTTGGCCATTTGGATCGAATTAAAGTTCACTAGATTTAAAATTGGGAATTAGTAGCGATAGGTAGGAATACAGATTTGGTTATTATAGGAAATATTTATGTAGGTAAAAATTGATTTATTTGATATTCTAAAATTAAGGGATGCTAATGTTTGAAAACACCAAAAAGATTTTGTGTTATCGAATACTAGAGTTTATTGGAAAATATCAGGATTCAATATGAACCACAAAGAAACTACTACTACCACACCACAACACATTACGAAGGTTGGAGCTGAGTTGCCCCTATACAGTTTGGGATGATGTGGGTGATGAGTCAGACTGGGCTCTGTGACGTTCTACGTTAAATGAGACCAGGAACTACGATTTATAGCAGATTCCGAGCCAATACAAACATCCATGGCACCGCCGGTATTCGAACTTGAAACCTGTTGCAGCGACTGCCAGAGTCCAGAGCGCTAGACTAGAGCTAGACACTCGGCCATTCAGGCCTCAGCCAAATCTAAACTTACCAATTATAATCAATTCTGTACTTACCAGAATATATCTTCATCCGAAATGTAGTCAAATCTATGATTCAAAAATATAAACTCGATTATCCAAAATATAGTCAAATCTATACTTTACTTATCCAAAATATAGTCAAATCTTTACTTACATAGTTTGTATAGATGTGAAATAATTTTATCTGAGTTAGCGATCTGATATGCCAATAAAACTCAATTTTTTTCCAAAGTAAATTTAAAATTTAAATTGATTTTTATTTTACTGAAACTCTATACGTAAAGAAACTAAAGAATGTACCGATGAAATAAATTTACGGATGAAGGAATAAAGTCAGAGTAAAACCTCAAGCAATTCGCACATTTGACTCAGTTAAAAGTTCTCCGTTTTAAACTCATTAAAAGCAGAGATAGATTTTAACTTAATTTGATTCCGAACGTGCTTCGGTGTCTCCTGCTCACCTAATTCACTTACCTCGAATTCTAGAACGTTCATTTCCAGAATAATTCAATCAACAGTCACTGAGAATTCTATTCGAAACAGAGAGGTCGAATCGAAATGTCGACTGCGGCAGCGTGTTTTCGTTTCGGTGCAAATGCGACGGAGGGGGAATTTACCCGCGTGTTTCGTTCTAATCACTTCTGCATACTGATCGCTTTCTCCACCCCCACCCCTTCAGACCATCCCTCCCCCCTTCCGAAGGCGTTTCAGAGGGGTGTCCCCTCCGGATTCGTGGATTGCGACGGTCGGTATTCAAATCGAGTTAATGAATCCCTTAAATGGATGAATGGATCCTCCCTTCCTCGCGATGCAGACTCTTCTAGAATATAAAATTGTTCTGTCCTCGAATGTTGGGCGGCGATAAATTCAGCGAAAAGGGTTTTATGTTGAATGAGGATGTGAGTGGTAAGCGATTGGGATGTACTATATCGAGTTAAAGTTCAGTAGATTTAAAATTGGGATATATTGTAGTGATTGTTAGAAAATCAGACTGGGCTATTTCAAGAAATATTTCTGCAATTTAAAATTGATTTATTTTATATTCTAAAATTTAGGGGTGTTACTGTTAGAAAACACTGTAAGATTCCTGTTTAGGAAAACTAGATTTTATTGAAAAATATCAGGATTTAATATGAACAAGAAAGAAACTACTACTCCTACTACACCATACCACATCTTTGTGCCTAGCACTGAGTTGCCACTATAAAGTTTGGAAATGATATTGGTGAGAAGTAAGAATGGGATGCATGACGCTCTTACAGTCATATGAGACCGGAACATACTGCTTAAAGTGGTTTCAGAACCATTACAATCATCTCTGGCACACCTGGTATAAGAACAAGAAACCTGTGGCACTTAGCGCCAGTCACTTGACCATCTGGCCCCCAGTTCAAATTTTTCCTGCATGAAGCCTGGTTTGAATGTAGCTATTTTTAGCATTTACATAGTAATACTACTGTATATATTTGAAATGGAGCCTGACTGAGTGTTTAGTACTCCGTGCCCCAGGTTTCGAGTTTGAGTCCCTGCCCTTGCCATGAATGTTTACAGTGGTTCGAATGCACTTTACGGCTTAGGTACCCATGTCATATGAATGTAGAGCGTCGCAGAACCCAATCAGACTTCACACCCACATCAATCACAAACTGCAAATTGTAAGCCCAGCTCTAGGCAGAGTGCTGTGGTGTTTTGTAATAGTAGTAAATTTCAAATAATTTAATCTGAGTTAGCGATCTGATAAGCCAGCAAAATTCAATTTTTAGAAGGCAATCTAAAATGGAAATTGACATTTATTTTATTGAAAATCAACATGTAAAAGCACTAAAGCATATAAGTTTGGAAGAAATTATTTACAAATCAATGAAATAAATTTACGGATGAATGAATAAACCTGTTAAGTCAGAAAATCTCAAGCAAATCGCACGTTTGACTCAGTCAAAAGTTCTCTGTTTTAAACTTATTAAAAGCAGAGATAGATTTTAACATCCGTTTGATTCCAAATGTGCGAACGTGCTTTGGTATCTCATGCTCACCTAATTCACTTACCTCGAATCCTAGAACATTCCTTTCGAAAATAATTCAATAAGAGGACAATGAGAGTTTCTATTCGAAACAGAGAGGCCAAGTTGAAATCTTGACTGCGGCGGTTTTGTTTTCTTTTTGAAGCAAATGCGATGCAGGGGGAATTTTCCCGCGTGTTTCCTTCTAAGCACTTTTGCATACTAATCGCTTGCTTCACCCTCCCGTCACCCCTAAGATTCCCCGTCCCCCTTTCTGAAGGCATTTAAGAGGAGTGTCTCCCCCGGATTTGCGGATTGCGACGGTCGGTATTCAAATCGAGTTAACGAATCCCTTAAATGGATGAATGGACCCTTCCTCGGGTCTCGCATATCGCGATGCGGACACTTTCG
Organism: Caerostris darwini; assembly: GCA_021605075.1. NCBI lineage: Eukaryota > Metazoa > Arthropoda > Arachnida > Araneae > Araneidae > Caerostris > Caerostris darwini. Next base: position 14,548 of record BPLQ01004061.1, on the reverse strand, counting down.
GAATATAAAACTGTTTTGTTATCAAAGGTTGGGCAGCGATAAATTTAGTGAAAAGGCTTTTATGTTCGATAAGAATATGAGTGGGAAGCGATTTTGATGTGCTAAGTCGCTTAAAATGCACTAGATTTAAAATTGGGAAATTGTAGTTTTCGGTATACTTTAAGACTGGGAAATTTCGAACAGTATTTATGCAAATAGAAATTGATGTATCTTACATTCTAAGACAGAGGGCTGTTACTGCTTGAAAGCATCATAAAGAATTCGTGTTGTTAGAAACTAGGGTTTATTGGAAAATATTAGGATTTAATATGAACAACAAAGAAACTAGTACACCACAACACGCTACTCCAAATCCTTGTACTTAGAGTCGAGTTGCCCCTTTGCAGTTTGAGAATGATGTGACACAGAAGTCAAACTGAGATCTGTGACTCTTTATAGTCATATGAGACCTGGGCCTACGGCTTAAAGTGGATTCTGAACCACTATAAAGTTCCATGGCATCCATGCCGGGACTTGAAACCGAAACGTGTGACACCGAGCGCAAGAGCGCTAGACACTCGGCCATCAGGCCCCAGTCTAATCTATACTTACCATCCTCTATATTTATCCAAAATATAGTCAAATCTGTACTTACCAAAATCTATATTTATCCCAAATATAGTCTAATCTACACTTACCAATATCGAATCCAAAACATAGCTAAAACTATACTTACTAATATCTACACTTATCCGAGATATAGTCAATGTAGGTCCCGGTCAGCTTAGCTCTCGTGTGCACAAGATGACCGTAGAGTGACAAATCTATGCTTACCAAAATTTATATATCTGTATTTATCTATCTATATATATATTTCTATATTTATAACTTTGAATCTACACTCAAGAGCCAAAACATTATGACCACCTGCCAATAACGAGTTGGCCCAACTTTGGCGGGCAACACAGCTTCAACCCGCCTTGGCATGGAGGCCACAAGTCCTTGGTAGATGGCCGGAGACAGATTGTACCAGATGTTTAAGCAACGGTCTCGCAAATCCGAGATATTGCGAATTGGTGGTCTTTGAACTCTGAGCTGCCGTCCCAGGACATCCCAAATGTGTTTTATCGGATTGACATCCAGTGAGTTAGGCGGCCAGGACATTAACTGGAATTCAGCATCATGTTCCTGGAACCACTCCAGCACAATTTTAGCCTTGTGAGAAGGGGCGTTGTCCTGTTGGAACATTCCATTTCCAGCTGGAAAAACAGAGGCCATGTAAGGGTGCAACTGTTCCGCAATGATGTTCAGATACCCTGTAGCATTCATGGTCTGCTCTACCACAATCACGGATTCCAAAGACGCCCAAGAGAATGTCCCCCAAAGCATAATACCACCACCACCACCGGCCTGTGTATGACCTACTGTACATTGAGGGAGCAACTGTTCGCCTGGAAGACGGCGTATTCTGACACAGCCATCGGCGTGATGAATGACAAACCGTGATTCATCTGACCAGGCAACTCTCTCCCACTGATCCATGGACCAGTCACGATGTTCCCGGGCCCAGCGCAGGCGCAGTTGGCGATGACGCTTGGTCAGCAAAGGCACACGAGTGGGACGTTTGCTGCGTAGCCCCATATCCAACAGTGTTTGCTGAACAGTGTGCTCCGATACTATTCTACTTGGCCCTGCATTGTATTGGGCTGTCAGCTGACCACTGTCTGGCTACGGTTTTGCTTCACCATGCGAGACAGTCTCCGACGACCCTTTTCTTTGATAGCGTGTGGACGTCCAACACCATGTCGTCTACTGCTGGTTTTACCGTCATTCATCCCCTTTGCATAAGTACTAACAATTGTAGATCGCGTACAACCCACCAGTCGTGCAGTTTCGGAAATACTTGTTCCGAGCCTTTGAGCCATTACAATGTGCCCTCTATCAAAGTCGCTTAGATCCGCAGCCTTTCCCATCACACACAGAAGTAAGTGAAAGAATGATTCTTCAGACTCTCCAGCAGCAGTTAAATACCACTTCCACCTGATCACGTGCCTTCCACGTCATCTAGGCGAGTTCATTGCAAAATGTAGGGGTGGTCATAATGTTTTGGCTCTTGAGTGTATATCTATATTAAAACTATACTTATATACTATGTATAGGTTTTAAATAATTTATTCTGAGTTAGTGATCCGATAAACCAATAAAATCTAGTTCTTGCAAGGTAAATTTAAAATGGAAATTGACATTTATTTCCTTGAAATTCAATATGTAAAGAAACTAAAGAATATCAGTTTGAAAGAACAGTATATACCAATAAATGAAATAAATTTACGGATGAATGTATAAATATGCTAAGTCAGAGTAAAACCTCAACCAAATCGCACATTTGACTCAGTTAAAAGTTCTCCGTTTTAAACTTATTAAAAGCAGAGATATATTTTAACATCCTTTGATTCCAAATGCTCCTTTGGTTCGGAGCGTGCCTCGATGTCTCGTGCTCACCTAATTCACTTACCACTAATTCTAGAACATTCCTTTCCGGAATAATTCAATAAACAGTCACTGAGAATTCTATTCGAAACAGAGAAGTCGAGTTGAAATCTTGACTGCGGCAGTGTGTTTTTGTTTTGGTGTAAATGCGACGGAGAGGCATTTTTCCCGCCTGTTTCGTTCTAATCACTTTTGCATTCTAATCGCTTGTCCCCCCCTCAGATCGTTCCCTCCTCCCTTCCAAAGGTATTTAAGAGGGGTGTCTCCCCCAGATTTGTGGATTGCGACGGTCGGTATTTCAGACACTTTCAGAATATAAAACTGTTTTGTCATCGAATGTTGCGCGGTGATAAAATCAGAGAAAAGGCTTTTATGTCGGATGAGGATTTGAGTGGTAAGCGATTTGGAATGTGCCAAGTCGAGTTAAAGTTCACTAGATTTAAAATTGGGAATTTGTAGTGATTGGTAGGAATTTATACGATGTTATTTTAAGAAATATACAAACCTATAAAAATTAATTGATCTTATATTATAAAATTAAAGAATACCACTGTTTATGAACATCATGAAGAATTCGTATTATCGAAAACTATAGTTTATTGGAAAATATCAGGATTTGATATAAACAACAAATAAATTACTTCTACACCACACCACATGACTGTACCTAGAGCTGAGTTGTCCATTCATTTACAGTTTGGAATTGTTATGAGTGAGAAGTCATAACAATTCCAGGATAAAGAGTGTGACACTCTTTATCCTGGCATAATTTAAAATGTCTTGAGATTCCCAAGTGTCAAAGAGCCACTTTGCTTTAAACTTCAATTGAAAATGTCAAGGTAGACATATTTATTCGTTGTACCATCTATAAAGTTTAAGTTCTCCACACAAGAGCTTGCCATGCAACCCCAGAGTAATTGGCTGTTACTTCCATGTTTATTTGGTGTACATCAAACTTTTCGTTTGCCATCCGATTCAAAAATATTAGATTTGCTTCCATTTATAAAAAATGACATTTCCCTAAATTCTGTATCTTCTTCACGTACCTTTTAGCTAATATCAGTATAGCTTTTCGATTTGCTTTGTTCATGTAGAGCTTTCTCGAGGTATTCTGCCGTGATACTTGTGTTTTCGTAAAGCATTTTTGATAGTTTCAGATTTTCGCAACCTACTTTTACATTTCAGAGTCAATTTTATGTTCTAGTTCTAGGGATTATTGTGAACAATCTTCACTTTCAATAAATGTCATTGAAGGCCTGTTTTGAACCGGCAAATATCAAGCAACATGTTGATACAACATGATTGAACAACATTGAATACATGATTGAATAACATTGATTAGCAAGCAACTTGAATCTGCAAATAATATCAGAAACAGTAGATTTGCTAAGCTTCCTGATTTGTCCCATACAACGAACTGATTTTCTATTTTTGCAGTAACTTATTACCAGATTTCACACACCAACTGAAATATCTTTGTTTTCCGCCAGTGTTCTATATGCTACAATTTCCGCTGATCCTTTATGCTTTAAATTATAATCTAAAAAAGTGTTAATAAATTAAATTTTACTGACGAGTTACATATTTCTTAAATTTCTCATTTCAAAATCGGCCCAATACATTTTTTGACAACTGTTTGCGTTTAAATTATGTTTAAAATGTTTGATCAGACTGTAATTCTAAGTAAAAAAGAATTTCTTATATTTTTTTTTCCAAATGTTAAACCGTTTTTTTTTTATAATTTCCAATGGCAGATTATGAACAGTTACAGCAAAAAAGAACAACGAAAAATAAAATAGAACAGAGAATACAACAAAACATGCTGAAACAGAGTTCATTAATCTAACATAATGCCAAGTTGTAGATCTTTTAGCCACTGAAAAGTGTTACCAGGTGCACCACGGGGAGGTAGATCTTCTACGCACCTATGTTAAACCTTTTCTTGATTAATTTTGACCTATGTGACTAATATTTCTATAAATAGCTTTACATGTTTTATATGCCAAGGGTCCCAATACTTTTTCCCAATATGAATTTCTGTATGTAAAAAATGTTGAATCACTATTTTGGTGCCATTCAATAATAGTTAATTTTAAAGTATTATGCTTAGCTTTAATTAGTTGAAACTTTTCAACTTTCATAAATTTTTCTCCAGAAATCAACATTCTTTGATTTTTTGGAAGTTAATTATTCCAAATATCTAAATGTTTTAGAAATTTTACAAATCATTGAAAAGCATTCCCACTCCGCCTAAAATTGTCAATCGCAATTAAAACCGGCAATATTTTCATTGTAGAAACGTAACAGAGCAATTAGGAATTACAACTTTTAGAAAAAAAACTTATCATAAACATTAATGAACAATTTCATCCATAAATAATAACAACACTTAAAACTTTGTTAAAATAACATTGTTGTAACACTATTGATTAGAAAGTATGTACAAAATGTTCAGGTATGCTGAAAATGTTAACTATCTTCCTCTCAGTTCCTGGATTTGTTTGATGATAATATGGCACGTGAGATCAAAGACTCATCTTCAAGCTCGCGTATTCAAATTTTTAATTAATTTGTTTTCTAAGAAATGGTTGACAGCTGTCCAAGAAAGCACGTTCTTAGGAAAATAATCCCTGATGAATTAAGCTACAAAGTTACTTTTTTGAAATTACGCCTTACTTACTGCAGTGGCTAGCATTAGAGTTGCAAAAAGTTTGTCATGCTTCGAAAATAGTTTAGGAAAACATACACACACACACACACATATATATATATATTTAAATAAATGAAAACAAAAACCTTTATTTTTTAAAAACACTTTTGTTCTCACAAATATAGAAAATATTTTTGAAGGAAGCCCTAATTTAAGAGAATTCTTTTCTTTCATAACGGAAAAAATTAAATTCCGAATAATTAAAAATATATTTTCCTGACGACAAATGCATAATTCAAAATAAAATGACATTCACGGGAATGGAGAAAACTATTTTCGAATCTTTAAAGTTTAAAAATTTTTAATCATTAAGAAATAAATAAAGTATAATAAAAATGGATCCTAGTATTTGAGAATATTTTAAATATAGTTTTAAACTCAAACCGTTTTAACGCGTAGAAAATAAACGTATTTTTTTTTTCAAATAAAAAAAAAATGATTCAAAACTAAATGCTACGTTTTTAAAAAATTTTAAAACAAATTAATTAATTTTAACAAATAATTAATTAATTTTTATTTCAAAAAATAAAAACTTGTTTTAATAGTTTTAAAATAAAAGTTTTTTCATTCGTTTTGATTAAGGCATAAAAGACAACTGTCTAAGTGTTGTTATTGTGTTGTTGAAACTGTTACCATTTTAATTCAAATGGTTACATACAAGTTGAGTAGACTGAATGTAAATAATAAATAAAGTATTAAGACTGATATAAAATAAATAAAAAAAAATTCGGGGTAGAGAAAAGTATAATTTAAATTGGAAATAAATTAAACCAACAGGAATATTTGATATTTTACTGAATGATAAATAAATGTTATGTAATTACCAGCTTATGCATAGAGTATAAAAATTTTGCATAACGATCAATATTTTAAGTTTATGATGCCTCGTAATCCACGCAGTATCAAAATCTATTTCAGTTGGTAACAGACAAAAATAAAAAGTAATTCAAAATTTTATTTTATTTTTATGTGATATGAATTCAAAATTAACTTAAAAAAAAAAAATATTATAAATGAAAAAAATGTTAGCAATATCTGTAGCTCCCACCAGTCTTAAGCGAATCGAATACAATACAAAAAGTAGGGTTAATGCCCATATTTTCTTTCTTTATCTTTGATGCACCCCTCGGGGGCATGCCTTCTTTAGATGTGTACGGGTATCAGATGAAGGGGGTGACCCCTGATCTTTACCTCCATTCTTTTGTTCTCCCTTATTTCCCTTTTCATCCTCCATAATGCAGAACTCGTTATATTCAGATTAGCTGATTGCAATCTTATTATCTTTATGTGTTTCACCTAATTACTGGATTCTTTTGTTTTCTATTGTTTATAAAAATGTATTGTAATATTGATATTTTTGTTTTGTTGATAAAATTCTCTGATTTGTTTTGATTTATTAACCAAGTTAGTTATCTGACATACGTGTGGCGTTATCTCGTATTTGGTTCTATTCTTCCTAACTAACTAGTTAAATAACTTCCTAGCACTACAGTCCATGTCCGATTATGATCGTCTGCCTGCTGGTAGATTCCGAAACAGATGTTTTTTTTACGCGATACGATTGTCACCCATACACCCAACAATCATATTAGACACAGGTTTCGTGTTCGAGTCTCGGCGGTGCCATGGATGTTTTTAGGAGTTCGAAATCCACTTTAAACTGTAGTTCCCGATCTCATATGACTGTAACTGAGCCATGGAGCCAAATCAGACTTCTACCTATGGGTGCTCCTTTAAAACAGAGGCTGCCCCCCCCTTTCCCTTCAACCATGAGTTAATACGAGTTCGTGGACTTGGTCTAGATCAGGGGTCTCCAAACAACGGCCCGCGGGCCAAATCCGGTCCGCCAGCGTCATCAATCCGGCCCGCGATAGCGAATAGCTTATTGTTGCTGTACTAAGTTGGATAAAAAAAACACAGAATGATAATAACTCGGTTTTATTTACTTGCTAGATAAAGCTTAATGACAAGCATAATACGCAGAAAATTTAACTTAAGCATAACAAGTAACAAATAATTGAAATGAATCCCACTAACATTGTAAATTAGTGAACAATCCCGCGGTTAACCTCGGTAGTTATGTTGGGATAAAGAGTATCGCATATGTATGTATATCGATGTTTGGAATGTATATATCCTGAATCAGACATGATTTTTATCTTGAAAATCCTCCAGGAACGGAATAGTCTAGAAATTATAGATAATGGCAGAAAAATTAAAACGGTTTTGTCCCCTGGTACTTACTGGAGTAAACAGTATGGCCCTAAGGATGAAAAGTTTGGAGACCCCTGGTCTAGATGACTGCCAAGTGGGATAAGTAACAACAACATATTAGATCGGGACCTACGGTTTAAAATGTGATTCCGAACCACTCCAAACATCCATGGCACCGGTGGGACTCGAACCCGAAACTGTTGACACCGAGAGCTAGTCACTCGGCCATCAGGCCCCAGAATATGGTCTGAGAATATTACGGATGATCTCCAACTTGGCGGCCCAATGGCCAATTGGCTAGCGCTCTAGCCTTTGGTACCGCAGGCGTCAGGTTCGAATTCTGGCTGTGGCATGAATGCTTGTGAGTGATTCGGAATCTCCTTTAACTTGTAGATACCGGTCTATTTAACCTAATAGTGTGCAAAACATGACAGTAGAGCGACAAAAAAAATAATCTCCAAGTGTAATTCTTCGAATAACTTACACTAATTTCTGTTTAGTATTTTTGTCCTGAGCCATGTATCATTAATTAAGATCTTAAGTTAAGATTGTTAAATACAAATTTAATGAATCTTTTTTATTAATCCTGAAAGTTTAATGAACTAATATTATTTAACTTCTAGAAAACTTATCAATTGATTTTTGACATCACCAAATTTGCATTCTTTAGTGAAAATTAAATACAATTCAATAGTGTGCAGTTAATATGCGATATATTGTTAAGTACAAAAAGTTAAATTTTATTATATATTTTAAATTAGTTAATTAATTAGAATAAACTATTAGTTAATTACTATTTAGTTAAATTAATTAGTTAGGTTAAATTATATATTTATACAGTATAAGTAATTGTAGCAGTATTTACTATACAAATGATATAGATAGTTCGTAATGGTGATATAGGCATAGATATATTATCATATAAGTAACATATTCCTTTGGGACCCAATTCAATACCTTCGGGAATTCCCCAGTGATGGGTATTCCCAAAAGGACGTCTGCGATTCTAACACACCGGATCAACAAATATTGATGAGGTGATTATCGGTCCATTACTACCTTCTCTCAGGGCAATATCCGAGACATAAGCTGTTTCGTTAAGTCTTTGGCTAACTGCCTAATTTCGGCTAATTGGCTGGATGCCTTATTATAAGCGATGGAGCAAATTGGGTGTAGATCTAATAATAATGGAAACGAAAAAAATTTACTATCTACAGAGCATTTCTTTCCAATGTCTTTATTAATTGTATTGGCTCATTTTATTTTTTATGAACTTCAGGCTATATTCCTCTAAAGGATTTCCTCAGGAACATGTCTCATTTGGATGTGTACAGTTAATACGACTTGTTCAGTTACCTATACCTTCATTCTTTTGTTGTCTTTTGTAATTGTTTATTACGATTCATTAACTACATGCGTTTTGAGAATTCTTTTTAGTTTTCTCCTTGAACTTATAGGTTCGTATCCTGGCAGTAGTATGATGATTTGTTCGGAATACATGTTAAACTGTTGTTCCCGGTCTGTTTGGCCTAACGTGTGCACAAGATGACCGTAGAGCGACAAACAAACCAAACCAAACTAATTCACCTAAAGTGTGCAAAATGTGACCGCAGAGCGACAAACCAAATCACTTATATTAATTTCTATTTAGTATTTTAGTCCCCGAGCCGTATATCATTAATTAAGATCCTAAGCTAATATTGCTGCATAAAAATTTAATGATTTTTTTTATTAATCTTTAAATTTTAATGCACTAATAGCGTTTAACTTCTAGAATGCTTGCTAATCGATTTTTGACCTCACCAAATTTGCCTGGGAAAATTAAATATATTTCAATAGTGTATAGGTCTATGTGATGTTCTATTAAGTACGAAAAGTATATTGATGATAAATCGGGTGACAATAAACAAGTTAATTAATAGTAAACATTATATAATTATAAATTATTTAATAAATACTATAAATTAAATTATTATTTTTAAATTGTATAATTGCAGCAATGATTACCATGCAAATTGGAAGTGGTATCAACAGATCATAATGATGATATAGGACTATGAGAGAGAATCCCAAATAAGTATTCCTTTGGGAAGTTCCGAGTGGTGGATATTCCCGAAAGGACGTCTGCGATTCTAACGCACAGGATCATCAAATATTGATGAGATGATTATCGGTCCATTGCTACATTCTCTCAGGCAATATCCGAGACATAAGCTGTTTCGTTAAGTCTTTGGCTAACTGCCTCATTTCGGCTAATTGGCTGGATGCCTCACTATAAGCATATGACTTAAGCGATGAAGCAAATTTGATGAAGATCTAATGATAATGAAACATAAAAAACTACTGTCTACAGAGGTTTTTTTTTTTGATGACTTTATTAATTGAATTGGTTTATTTTATTTTGGGAACCTCAGGCTATATTCCTCTAAGTGATACCCCAAAAGTATATCACATTTGGATATATATCATTAACACGATCACGATGTTGCTCAGTTAACTATACCTTCATTCTTTTGAATACAGACATCTTTTTCGTAATAGTTCATACGATTCATTAACTTCATGCGTTTAGCGAATTCTTTTTAGTTTTCTCCTAGAACTTAAGTCATATTTATGCTGATATTTACTTCTGGTACCTATTTACATTCTAACTTTATTAAAAAAAATAAATTATAATTTGATTAACAGTGACATTCTTCATTTGTTTTGTATTTTATGTATGTTTTATTCAATAATAACATTAGTTTTATGATCCAATTGTTTGTCGTGCATGGTGACCCGTGTTCCAGGAAAAAAGGGATCTTGTAAATTATATTCGGACTGACTTAAGGGTTCTTGCTTGGGTAACACAACTATTTTGGCTTCAGCTTTCTAGTCGTTTGCTGAAATATCTAGTTTCCAAGTATACCAGTCGCTTGATAGTTCATATACCTATCATTTATTGCTATCCGAGTATACCAATCACTTATTCTTATGCCAATCACTTATTGGTATTCGAGTATACTAATAATTTTTTATTAACCATTCAGGATTCAAGCAATGTATCATTTCCTAGAGCATCTCGGAGTTTATCTAAAAAGTGATTCTGATCTTATATGTTCTTATTAGCACTCTTTCAGAATTATGTTTTCCCTCGTTGAGCTCCATGGTGTGGTATGCGGTATAGCACTCGAATGATTTTTCTTTTTCATATGCATTTATCTTAAAAGAATTGCTGCTCGGTGAAAGTCCTATTTCACTATAAGAAAAACTCTTTTTATACTATTTTTATCCTAACCCCAGTTTAGAAGAATTAAAAGAAGCGAAAACTTGAATGACGGGTAAAATTAATTAAATTGGTCTATAGGCAATTGACGCTAAACACAAACACGAGAAAGAAAACAACAGCTGGTGACTTCCAAATAGAAACTACCATATTTTTTCGGAAAAATTCATTTTTATTTTCTCAGATTTTTTTGATTTTTTTTTTACCGTGTGTATTATCAATTGGCTGATAGTTATCAAACTTTCATGATTGAAACTCTTAAGGAAACAAGAAGAATCATTTTCTGGGTATCTCATTAAGAGAGGAGTTAATCTAAAAGAGTAATTCCAGCATCATTGCAGCCTGAAACAAAATTGAATGCAAGTTCTTTGCTCAATTCATTCAGATATTTCAAAAATCGCCAAAATCAGTTTTAGCTTCTCACAAAGCGTAACTGAAACACTAATGAATATTTTGACGTCAAATTTCGCACAGATGTCACGGACAGCGCCAGCAACCTAAAGAAGAAAAAAAATTGAAATTAAATATGCCTGGGAATTTTAAATGAAAAGTTGGTCTTACTTGTTGGGCACAGTAGCACATTCCTTACTAAAAATAATATTTCATCCACTTAAAATATTTTAAAATTATGAATTTAAATTGCGCTTTGAGGTTTAAATTTCGATTAAGAAGATTTAAAAAAATGAAAGAACGTTTAATTGGCACTACATCTTCTTGCTGTTTTATTCGACGATTTCACTAAAGCCGAAAAGAAATCTCACGATCGCAAAATAACAGATCGCTTAGCGATCTCATTAGTAAAAATTTTCCCCCGGTGTCTTCGGATCCCAGAATAGCAACGCCCATTCTTTCTTCCCGCTCATCAGAGGGACCGACGAAAAATAATAATCACAACGCACAACTAATGTTTCCTGGCCGAGCGTTGAATAGCCAATTAGAGCGAAGATGCACTTCCTCTCCATAGAGGAAGAAGTTTCTTCGCTTTTTTTCGCGCTCTAGTTGAAGAGCCTCTCTGTTTCGTCCAGACTGCGCAGTATATGAAAGTAACCTTTTTTTTTATCAAAAGGAAGTGAAGCCAATAATGAGGCAAGGGGAATTCGAAATGATACCGTTGTTTCGATAAAGTGTTCGATTTAGTACAGAGTCAAGTGGATTGCTTTTGGGGATGGCGGAATCATAATTGTGAAGTCATTAGATTAGCTAAATAAAACTCCGAAGGGGAGATAGTTTTTCGAAAGATTATTTGGTGAGCACCGTATTAAGTAATCTATTTAAGGCAATTTGATGATTTCCTAAATTTTTAACGAGACGAAACGTATAAGTTTAGTGGATCGTGTAAAAATGTTCCAATTTACTTTATAATATTCGGTTTACATGTACGATTATTCACATTTTTTTCTGTTGGTCATGATAAATAATAATTCTTATTTGGGAGTTTGAATTTCTGTGGTAGGTAGGTAGGTAAGTGGAATTTAGTGGCATACGGACCAGTTTTTGCCATGCTAAGTTAAACAGTTTGTAAATTTTAATAATAAAATCAATTAAAATCGCGATTGTTTTATTTGGCTAAAATTAATTAAGCAATTATGTTTTTCTCGTTATGTTATCACAATATCCTCTTAATTAGAAAAATCATCAGCTGATATGAACGTTGATTGCGATTCTGTTAAATCAGATTTTTAATAGAATAAAATTGGATGATTGATGTGTTCATGATGTTTTTACATCACAAGATCACGTTTTCGCCTTGCTGATCCAAATGACAAGTTATACATCAAGTACAATTAAAATAGTTGTCTCAAAAGGTGAATCCTACAATAAATTTAGTTCAATGAAAGATTTTCAATGTCTTTTGATAAAGTAGACAATGGCCGGGATCAAAAAGGCAAAAACACTAAAAATCATAAAGGTTCGTCTATATTAGTGTAAAGGTTCGTCTATATTATCGACACTGGATACTCACTAAAAGCTTATCTATATGTTCGGTATCATCGGACCTCACTAATGTTATTTACATTGTTTCGCTGTAATCAGTCTAGTGAGATAGACGTAAATTTTACTTCTGATGGAAACATATAGAATGTTGCAGAAGGCATTCGGTGAGCATTCCTGTATCGGAAAGAAATGTTTACAAGTGGTATACACAATTCAAAGACGGCAGAGAATTCGTTGAAGACGAAGAGCCTTCTAGTTGACCCTCAACCTCAACCTCAACCGACGAAACTCACGTGCAAAAATTTAAATATTTGTTGCTTGCAAACCATTAGTTTACGAATAGAAACCTTGCTGATGATGTTGGATTTTAAAAAGGATCGGTCAATTCCATTTTGGGCCTCAAACGCGTTAAATATCGTTTGGTATTGAAAACCCTGAAGGCTACAGCTCCCACTGCATTGATTATTCGTGACTTTTTCGCCAAAAATGAAACCCATATCGTTCCACATCCACCGTATTCACACCGTGCGACTTCTGGCTGTTCCCTAAACTCAAAAGATCACACCATTTTGAGTCGATTGAAAATATTCCACTTGAATCGCCGCGTGCTTTGAAGGCCATCCCTACCGATGACTTTTTAGCATGCATTGAGGATTGGAAAAAATGTTAGAATAAGTGCATTGTGTCCGGAGGGGATCACTTTGAAGGCGATGAAATAAATTTGGAAGAATAAATAAAGAGTTTTTGAAAAAAAAAATTGGTCTTACTTTTTGGGCACAGTAGCAGTTCGTCATCAAGTACATATTTTTCTTCAAGCTAGAAAGCTAAGCGCTCTGTTATTTTGTGAATGTGAGAATCCCTTTTGGCTCCAATGAAATCCTTGAACAAAAGATCAAGAAGATGAAGGAACCAATTAATTCGTACTTCTTTCCTTTTTTATATCTTCTTAATCGAAAGTTAACCAGTTAAATTTAAACCTCAAAGAGCAATTTAAATAAATAGCTGACAAATATAATAAGTGGATGATATATTATTAGTAAGTAAACTAGTTAGTCATCAAGGTTATATGTTAGTCATCAAGGATTTTACTTCAATTAAGGAAGCTCGTGCTTTTTCTACAACTGACAAAGTAAGTTTTCTGATAAGCTACTTAGTTTACTAATGTAGAACGAATTAACTTTGTAAACTTTGTTGTTTTAATTTATTGTTTTTAATATTATTATTATTACCAATAATTTTAAGGAAAGAAGCCTGAATGGCCGAGTGACTAGCGTTCTGGCACTCGGTGGCACAGGTTCCGGTTCGAGTCCCGGTGGTGCCATGGATGTTTGTAGGGGTTCGGAATCCACTTTAAACCGCAGGTTCCGGTCTAATAGAATCGCAGAGCGTTGTCTTGAGGTTTGGTTAGTCTTCAGCTCTCATGGTTCCTCGCTAAAGTGAAGCTGCATAGTACCTTTAGCCATGGACCAGACGCCTGCGACGGGTTCTTTTGGACTTAGCGTAGGCTTTCCTGCACCAGAGATTAGTAACAACATTAACACAATTTTATTTGATTTTATTACTAAAATTTACAAACTGTTTGGCTCACCATGGACAAAATTGGCGTACCTCTAAATTCCATTTACCTATCTACTTACCACACAAAATCAAACCTATCCCAAATAATAATTTATATTTTTCCTGCCCAATAGAAATATATGTGAATAATCGTACAATTAAATCGAATAATATAATATAAAATAAATTGGAAAAATTCCTACATGATTCACTAAACTTATACGTTTTGTTAAAAATGGGGAAAAACTCTAAATCGCCTAAAGTAGATTATCTAATATTCTGTTTGCCAACTAATCTTTTGACAAACTACCTCCCCTCGGAGCTTTATTTAGCTAATCTATTGACTTTAAAATTACCATTCCTTCATCCCCAAAAGCAATCCACTCGACTCTCTACTC